>OY740826.1:4600336-4610336 GCA_963514005.1 Raja brachyura | reverse complement strand
GCAATTCTGGATTTAGTATTGTGTAAGGAACCGGATTTGAAATAGGGAATTTGATGTTAAGGAGCTATTGGGTGGTCGTTACGATAATATGATAAGTTTAATCTACAATTTGAGAGGGAGAAGGGTAAATGAGGTGTCAGTATTAGAGATTAACAAAGGGGACTAGGGAGCCATGACGGAAGAGATGGCTAACGTTGACTGGAAAGATACCTTAGCAGGTATGGCAGTGGAACAAAAATGACCGGCATTTATGGGAATAATACAGAAAGCGCAGGATCAGTTCATTCCCAAGAGGAAGAAAGATTCCAAGGCGAGTAAGGGGCGGCCGTCGCTGATTCGAGAAGCCAGGGACAGTATAAAAAATAACAGAGAAGCACAACATGGCAAAGATGAGCAAGAAGCCAAAGGATTGGGTAACGTTTAATGAGCAACAAAAGATAACTAAAAATGAAATACGGGGAGAAAATATGACTTACAACGGTAGGCTAGCGAATAATATAAAGAGGATAGTGAAGATTCTTCAGGTACGTGAAGAAGAAAAAACGTGTTAAGAACAAATTTGGACACTTTAGGACAGAAAAATGTTAACTTATTATGGGGAAAAAAGAAATGACAGAAAAGTTGAACAGGATCGTCTTCACTAAGGAGGACACAAACATTCTTCCTGATGTACTAATGTCCAGAGGACCTGGGGTGACGGAGGAACCGAAGGAAATCTACATTAGCCAGGAAACGGTGGTGGGTGCATTGATGGGACTGAAGGCTGATAAATCCCTAGGGCCTGCTGGTCTACATCCTAGGGTATTGAAAGAAGAGGCTCTAGAAAGCATTGTGAACGCATTGGTAATCATATAAATGCAGGATCAGTTCCCATGGACTGGAAGGGAGCTAATGTTATCGCACTTTTAAAGAAAGGCGGTATAGAGAAAACAGGAAATTATAGACCGGTTGGCCTGACATCGGTGGTGGAGAAGATGTTGGAGCCAATCATGAAATGTGAAATTGCGGCACATTGGGATCAGTCCGAGTCAGCATGGATTTATGAAAGGGAAATCATGCTTGACAAATCTTCTGGAATTGTTTGAGGATGTAACTAGGAAAATGGAAAAGGAAGAGCCAGTGAAAGTAGTGTGCTTGTACTTGCAGAAAGCATTTGATAAGGTCCCTCATAGTAGACTGGTGGGGAAAATTAGGGCACATGGTAGAGGGGCTGACATGCATAGAATATTATTTGGCAGACAGGAAGCAAAGTATAGGAATTAACTGGTCCCTTTGAGAATAGCAGGCAGTGATTAGTGGTGTACCGCAAGGTTCGGTGCTGGCAACATAGCTATTTACAATATACTATTTACAATATACATCACTGATTTAGATTAAGGGATTCAAAGTAACATTGGCAAAGTTGCAAATGACACAAAACTGGGTGGCAGTGTGAACACTGAGGGGGATGCTATGTGAATGCAGGGTGACTGGACAGGGTAAGTGTGCAGATGCATGGCAGATGCAGTTTAATGTGGATAAATGTGAGGTTATCTACTTTGATAGCACAAACAAGAAGACAGGTTATTATCTGAATGACGTCAAGTTCCGAAAAGGAGAAGTACAACGGGATCTGCGGGTTCTTGTTGATCAGTAAATGAAAGTAAGCATGCAGGTACAGCAGGCAGTGAAGAATGCGAATGGCATGTACACCAACATAAAAAGAGGAGTATAGGAGCAAAGAGGTAATTATGCGGTTTTACAGGGCACTAGTGAGACCACACTTGAAGCATTGTGCGCAGGCTTTGGTCTCCAAATTTGAGGAAGGATATCTTTGAAATTGAGGGAGTGCAGATGAGGAAACATTTTTTTTCACACACAGAGAGTTGTAACTCCCTGTATCCCCGCCCTTCCATTCGTCCCCTTTTCTTCCGATGCTTATATTTTTAGTCGCCTTTCCACAACCCTCTGCAGACCACACATGGAGGAATCGCCAGCTACAATCACAGGGATCGATCCACCCTACGGCTTGCAGTTCAGACAATCACGGTATACCTTCTACACAGGGCCGCAGAGTTGTGCAACCGGTTGACCTACTACATCACAGCTCCCGAGATCCGGTTCCGATCCTGAACTCGAGCGCTGTCTGTAAGGAGGTTGCACGTTTTCCCTGTGATCACGTCGGTTTCACTGGGCTCTCATTTTTCCTTCCACGTTACACCAACGCGTATGTTCGCAGGTTGATCGGCTTCTATAAATTTGCACCACCAGTAGTCTACAAGGTGCGATAACATGAGACCGATAGTCGGTGTGGAAACTGCTTATGTTCTGTGCAAAACACAGCATTTCACTGTTGCTAGGTAACCTTGGTACATTTGACCATGAAATACAGTATTTACGGCATCTGTACATCACCGCTCAAATGACCCTGCCAATTACTTAATTACTTTAATCCATCCAACCAGACTTTGATTTCACATTCTTGCCAGGATGATATTTCATTTCCCTTCACTACCCGTAATTTTCCGGACGGTCGGTCCCTCTTTATCCTCGGACAAAATCGTTGAATGTCTCCGTGTCTTCCAATTATCATGCGGTCTGCAAATATAGTAATCAGATCACCGACATTCTTATCATTTCAGTTTAGTTTAGTCTGGAGATACAGCGCGGAAACAGGCCCCTCGGCCCACCGAGGCCGCACCTATCCCGTATTCTAACACTATCCTACAAACTACGAACAATTTACGAAGTTAGTGAATCCAATTCACCTGCAAAAGTGTACAAGTTTGAATTCTGGGTGGAAATCGGTGCACCCATATAAAACCCACGCAGGTCACGGGGAGAAAGTACAAACTCCGCACAGACAGCCGTAGTAAGAAATGAACTTGAGTATCTGGCTTAGTGAACATCTGTAGCGCTGCGCCACTGGGGCACCCATACATACATATTTTACACATATCCAGGCATATAAAGATAGATTCTTGTTTAGTATGGGTTTCAGGGATAATATGGAGAAGGCAGGAGGATGGTGTTAGGAGGGAGAGGTCGAGCAGCCACTATTGAATTTCGGATTTTCCAATCCGCAAATGCAAGAAAACTCCTACACCACGACTTCAGCTTCCTATATCCAAGCCATGTTTTTTATCCCGTTCCTCAAAAGCCTTCCCATTTCTTGATCCTTAGCCTTCTGAATCAGGCTACCACTCGTGAATCTATGTACCTCGCGTCTACTGCTCTGCCTTCGTCACTGTTTTAGTTACTTCCTCAAAAAAGCTAATTCGAGTTATTGAGAAATGATTCTCGCTTTTGGCTTCTCCGCACCAGGCCATTCCTTCCAAAGATATCATTCATTCTGCCCCACAGAATCCTAGAGTGAGACAACGTAGTACCAGGTCATTGGACTCAACATGCCCACACCCGCCAATATGTCAAATCTTCACTAGTCCCACCTACCCACGTTTAGCATATATCGTGGGTAGGTGGGACTATATGTCATATCCATTTACCTGTCGAACTGCTTCTTAATTATTTGGGATTAGCGCACTCAACTTCTTCTACTTACAGCTTTTTCCACACCCCCACCACCCTTTGTGAGAAAAAATATAGCACTCAGAATCCTATTAAATGGTTCCCCCTTCCCTTAAATCTTCTCCAGAACTTCGAGGGATCGCAAGTCCAGTTTCCAGACACAGTGCGTTCACGTGGAGTATAATGACAGTTACCCGTCTTCAGACTGAGAGTCAGGGGACAGGGAAGCGAAAGGTATAGACCGTACTTTAATAGAATGCTATATATGCAAACATCACCGATAATAAAGGAAATTTGAAGCCCACAATGGCCCGTTTGTGGCTTTGGGATGTGATAACGAGTTAATACAGACATTGGCAATCAACAGGACGATAGGAAAATTGGAATGTCAACTCGCTTGGGTGAGCAACGGAGAAAGAGGGGATGCAAGGGTTACTTGAAGTTCGAGAAATCAATTTTCATACCCGTGGGTTGTAAGCTTGCCCAGCGAAATATGAGGTGTTGTTCCTCCAATGTATGTTTGGCCTCACTCTGACAATGGAGGCGGCCCCGGACAGAGAGGTCAGCGTTTCAATGGGAAGGGGAATTTAAGTGTTTGGCAATGGGCTGATCATGGAGACCAAATGGGACCGAGCGCAGGTGTTCAGCACGTATTTTAAGATCATTCAAAAAAGGGTTATCCGGAACAGCCGCATTATTAGTTCAGTTCAGTTACTTTTCATTTGTACCGAGGTACAGTGAAACACTTTTGTTTCGTGCTATCCAGTCAACGGTAGACAATAGACGTTTGCAATTGAGCCATTTATAGTGTATATATTCATTATAAAGGAATAACGTTTAGTGCAACGTAAGGCCAGTAAAGTCCGATCGAAGTTATTCCGAGGGTCACTAATGAGGTAGAAAGTATTTCAGGACTGCTCTCCGGCTGTGGCAGGATGATTCAGTTTCCTGATAAAATCTGGGACAAAACTGTCCCTTTATACGTTTTCCTGATGGGATAGGGAAAAGAGTGGGTGACCAGGGTGCGATTCGTCCTTGATTATGCTGCTGGCCTTGCCGAGGCGTCGTGAGGTGGAAATGGAGTCAATGGAAGTGAGGTTGGGGGGGAAGAGGGGGGCACATGTGAAATGCATGCAAGAAACGCACTGTTTTCATAAGCGATAGGAAAAGAATTAGGCCATTCGGCCCATCAATTCTACTTCTCCATCAATCTTACTTTATGTATCTTACTCTCGTAACCCCATTCACCTGCCTTCTTCCCACAATCCATAACACCATGGCATGATGTCTTACTAGCATCTCTTCCCATTGCAATGAAGCAGGCACCCACGTTTTATGAATATGACGTTTTATTTTTGCGGTGATGATTGCATATTAAGTCGTCTTTTCAAATCGCAGTGAGAAATAACAATAAATGGGTTCATGAAGTCGCAGCTAAATAATGGCAGCAACGTAGTTAGTAGAGCGTTCAGTCCGAGAGAACAGTTTGCCTGCAATCAAAAATATTTAACTTTTAAACATCAGTTCAACAAAGTGAAAGGCACAGAAAGGGTTGACAGTCACGAGTTTTATCCTCAGGGTGGAAATCTAAATAGTCTAGTTTAATTTACTTTATTTAACTCTAGCTTCGTTTCGCAATAGGGTAGAACCAAAGGACGGAAACATGCCTTTCGGCCCATCGGGTACGGGCCGGCTAGCGATCACAACAAATTTACACTATCTTACACACACTCGGGACAATTTACAATTTTACCAAGCCATTCCTCAGCTTTTACCACATCAACTATGGCATACAACAAATAATCATTCGACGTTTGCGCCAACTCCAACGGGATCATACCACTGCCCACGTCTTCCCATCTTCTCCCCTTTCTGCTTTCCGCACTGACCGTTCCCCCCGTAACTCCCTGGTCCATTAGTTCTTTCCCACCCAAACCACGCCCTCCACGGGCACTTTCCCTTGCAACCGCAGGACTTGTTGCCTATTCCCTTCGCTCCACAGCTGCTGTCTCACCCGCTGAGTTTCTCCTGCATTTTTGTCTAACAAATGCTACACCTGTCGAATTATCTCCACCTTCGACTCCATCCAAGGACCCAAGCACTCTTCCCAGGTGAGGCAAACGGTGACCTTTACATAATCGAACCTCATCTACTATATCAACTGTTCCAGGTGTCAAATTCTCTAAATCGGCGAGACCAAGCGCAGCCTCGGCAATGGTTTCGCCCAACACCTCCGCTCAGTTCTTATAACCAAACTCATCTCCAGGTTGCTCAGCACTTCAACTCCCCCTCCCATTGCAAATTTAGCCTTTCTGTCCTGTGCCTCCTCCATTGCCAGAGTGTGACCCAGCGCAAATTTAAGGAACAGCACATCATATTTCGCTTAGGTAGCTTTCTCCTCAGCGGTATGAACATTTATCTGTCTAATTTCAGATTATCCTGCTTTCTCCCTCCATTCCCTCCCCATTCCCACCTCTCCCACAAGCCTACTATCTCCGCATCTTCCTTTATTTGTATCCCCCCTCCCCCCGAAAGGCTGAAGAATGGTACCGAACCGAAACGTCGCTTATTTCTTCTCAATAGACAATAGACAGTAGACAATATGACCAGTAGTAGACCATTCGGCCCTTCGAGCCAGCACCGCTATTCCATATGATCACGCCTGATCATCCCCAATCAGTACCCCGTTCCTGCCTTCTCCCCATATCCCCTGACTCCACTATTTCAAGAGCCCTATCAACCTGCCTCCACCGCTGCCTGAAGCAGATAATTGCACACACTCACCACTCTCTGTGAGAAAAAATGGTTCCTCGCCTCCGTTCTAAATGGCTTACTCCTTATTCTTAAACTGCGGCCCCTAGTTCTGGACTCACCCGACATCGGGTGCATGTTTCCTGCCCCTGGCTTGTCTAAACCCCTATCAATCTTTGATGTTTCAATTGTATCCACTCTCACCCTTCTAAACTCCAGAGTGTGCAAGCCCAGTTGCTCCATTCTCTCAGCATATGACAGTCCCGCCATTCCGGGAATTAACCTTGTACACCTACGCTGCACTCCCTCAATAGCAAGAATGCCCTTCCTCAAATTAAGGAACTAAAACTGCACACAATACTCCAGGTGTAGTCTCACTAGGGCTCTGTCCAAATGCAGAAGGACTTCTTTGCTCCTATACTCGATTCTTCTTGTTATAAAGGTCAACATGCCATTCGCTTTCTTCACTGCCTGCTGTACCAGCATGCTAACTTGCATAGACTGATGAACAAGGACCGCCCAGATCCCGTTGTACTTCCCCGTTTTCCATAGATGCTGCCTCACCCGCTGAGTTCATCCACCTTTAAGCCAATTAGACTAATCTGAATGCCTTTAGAGTGTGGGAGAAAACTGGAGGTTCCAGAAAAAAGAACCCACGCAGGGCACAGATTGAAGTTGAGAGATGGCAAGTTTACAATAGTCGTGTCGGGTAAGATATTTACACGGAGGTTGGTGTGTGATGGAACTCGTTGCCCGCAGTGGTGGTGGATGCAGGTGCGACAGGCGTGAGAGAGATAACGTGGAATTATAGACCAGTTCGCCTGACATCGGTGGTGGGGAAGACGCTGGAGTCAATTATAAAATATGAGATAGCCGCACATTTGGATAGCAGTAACAGGATCGGTCCGAGTCAGCATGGATTTCCGAAGGTGAAATCTTGCTTGACTAATCTTCTGGACTTTTTTTTGAAGATGTAACTAGGAAAATGGACAAGGGATTGCCAGTTGATGTCGTGTACCGGGACAAAAAGCATTTGATAAGGTCCCACATAGGAGATTAGTGCGCAAGATTGGGGCACATATTATTGGGGTTAGAGTGCTGACATGCTTTGAGAAGTGGTTGACAGACAGGAAACAAAGTACATGGATTAACAGGTCCCTTTCAGAATTGCAGGTAGTGACTAGTGGGGTGCGGCAAGGCTCGGTGCTGGCACCGCAGCTCTTTACAATATACATCGATGATTTGGTTGAAGGGATTCAAATTAACATTAGCAAATTTTCCGTTGACACAAAGCTGGGTGGCAGTGTGAACTGTGAGGATGATGATATGAGAATGCAGGGTTACTTGGACAGGTTGGGGGAATGGGCAGATGCATCGCAGGTGAAGTTTAATGCAGATAAATGTGAGGTTATCCACTTTGGTAACAAAAACAGGAAGGCAGATTACTATCTAAATGGCGTCAATTTGGGAAAAGGGGAAGTGCTGCGGGATCTGGGTGTCCTTGTACATCAGTCTATGAAAGTAAGCATGCAGGTGCAGCAGGCAGTGAAGAAAGCGAATGGGATGCTTGCCTTGATAAAAAGAGGAATCGAATATAGGTGAAAAGGGGTCCTTCTGCGGGACAGAGCCCTGGTGAGACCACACATGGAGTATTGTGTGCAGTTTTGGTCCCCTAATTTCAGGAAGGACATTCTTGCTTTTGAGGGAGTGCATCGTAGGTTTTCAAGGTTAAATCCCGGGAGGCGGGACTGTCATATGCTGAGAGATTGGAGCAGCTGGGCTTGTACACTCTGCGATTTAGACGGATGAGAGAATATCTCATTGTAACATATAAGACTGTTAAGGGTTTCGACACGCTAGATGTTGGGGGAGTGCAGAACCAGAGGCCACAGTTTAAGAATAAGATGTAAGCCATTTAGAACAGCAACGAGGAAACACTTTTCTCAATGATAGTGGAGAGTCTGTGGAATTCTCTGCCTCAGGAGTCGATGGAGGCAGGTTCTCTCGATGCTTTAAAGAGGGGGCAAGATAGGGATCATAAAAATAGCGGAGTCAGGGGATATGGGGGGAAATCAGGAACGGGTACTAATTGGGATGATCAGACATGATCACATTGAATGGCAGTGCTGGCTGGAAGGGCCAAATGGCCTAATGCAGCACCTATTGTCTGTTGTTTATTGCCAGTGGTGTTTAAGCGTCTTTGAGATAGGCTCATGTAAATCTATGGAATGGCGGAATATGGATCATGATCATGCAGAAGCGATTAGTTTTGCTTGGCAGTCATTTGTACACCGAAAAACATATAACAGTGCATCACAACTACAGGCGCTGAGCTGCACTACGTTGGGACAACCCTTTATCGCCCTGCTAATTATAACCATCTCCATTTAAAAACAAGTTTCCACTTTAGCGAATAGTACAAAAATAACAACAAATATATGCATTGTTAACTGGCATATTGGTTAATCTGTATATTGCCACTAGTGTGTAGAAAATGCATGGATAACATCGAACTAGTGTGAACGGGTGATCGATGTTCAGCATGGACTCTATGGGAGGAAAGTCTGATTTCAAGCTGCATATTTCACTTTTCTTTCCAAATAATTCAAATTATTTTCAATTAAATTAAATTTAATTAAATTCAAATTAATTCAATTCAATTCGGTTACGATAGAAAGAAAGGCAAGCGCAATGCTGGCATACAATTTGAGAGGAATCGTATACAAAATAGGGAATGTAAAGCTGTGGATCTGTGAAGCACTGGACCACATATCTGAGGAGGATGTGCTGGCGCTATAGAGGAACCGGAGGAGGTTTGCACAATGATTCCGGGGATGATCGGCTTAACATAGGATGAGAGTTGGAAGGCACTGTGTCTGTACTCGCTGGTGTTTCGAACTATGAGAGGGGACCTGGATTGGCACAGGTGACAGGGGTTGTGTGGGGGCATTAAAATGAGCTTGAGAGGTAAATATTGATCAGCAATGATGAATGACGGAATAGACTTCATTGGCCGAAACGCCTAATTCTACTTCTAAAACAGGCCCTTCTGCCCACCGATTCCGAGCCAATTATGTGCTAATTGATAGGTATGTGGACGGGAAAGGAATGGAGGGTTATGGTCTGAGTGCAGGTAGATGGAACAAGGGGAGAACAAGTGCTAAGCACGGAATAGAAGGGCCGAGATGGCATGTTTCCTTTCTGTAATTGTTATATGGTTATATGGTTATCAATCGCCCCGCACACAATCACCATCCTACACACAGTGGGGACAATTTACAATTATAAAACGCAAATAACCTTCAAACTGTAGGTTGTTTTGGATATGAGACAAATCCGGAGCACCCGGGGGAACCGCATCTGGATCATGGGGAGAACGTACATACTTCGTACAAACAGCAGCCGTGGACAGGATCGAATCCGCATCTCTGGCGTTGTAAGGCAGCAACTCTGCAGCTGCGGCACCGTGATATGAACAGACTATTCTGCCACTGGTAAGCTGTCCGGCAAGAACTTTGCAGAGTTTCGGATTAGTGACATTTAATTAGGACAGAAGAATATGTCAGACCTTTGTGCTTCTGCTCTTGTGTTTCGCCTGCATTTGTTGCCCCTTCCTGGAAAGTTAGCGTTTATTGCAGCAAGGATTGCGTGCTACAATATGCCGTATTTCGGCACAGCAGCGGTAAAGTTGCTGACTTACAGCGCCAGAGACCCAGTTCGAACCTGACTACGGGATACTTTC
>OY740826.1:4332836-4595336 GCA_963514005.1 Raja brachyura | reverse complement strand
CCTACCCGGCCTAAGCCAACCAACCCAACACAATCTAACGCAACTTAATTCAACCCATCACCCGCAGTGCTTAACCGTAGGAGTCCTAGTTCATACACTGCCCCTTTCCTCCATGAACAGCCAACTGTGATGGAATTCTGCTACTTTAACTGACGGGGTTTCTACTAGCAGGTCGAATGCATGAAATATAAACCTTGGTCCACTGGCATCCTGCGCATCCACACTCGCCAGCCGCCTGCTGCATTTGCTGGCTGAATGAGCCGGTGTTCCACGTATATATGGAGTGTGTTCCAATATCGAAAGCGTCTGTTCCTTGTCTACTGGCTGCATTCACACCCACTAACCGCATTAAACTAAATGGCATTCACTCACCCGCATTGTTTAACCATTTTCATTCACAAAATTAAATATAATCAAGTATTTCTATTTGTGAGTATATGTAGAATAGAAAAATATACAACCAAACTCACCACATCATATAAATAAACGAATATTCATGTATAACTATCACCACATCATAGTTAAGGATGCTTTCAATCCCCCGCTGCGCCCAGCGGTCCCGGACATCTCCGAGGGTGCCTGTGGACTGCGTAGCCTCTTCCACGTAGCGCCATGACTCGCGGATGGCCAGCTTGGCCATGCACAGGATCAACCGTACCACGCCATCCTCAACCTTACCGAGTCCAATATGCTCAGGCTTTCCAAAGTTGAGGATGCTGTGCGTGATGTGCAGATTGAATGCAATGAACAGCCTCGTTGCATATTGGAAATTAGGCTACAGTCTCACATACCCCATGTATAGGTGGTACATATACTCACCCAACCCGCAAACGTAGCAGGCTGATGTCAGGTCTGTGAACCGGAATATAAACAGGTTTATGGGACTCCCCAGTGGAGTAGGGATGTAAAGGGGGACCATCTCTGCGTTGAGGGACCTCCACTGGGGGCCCTCTCACAGCCACAAGTCACAATCCTCAACCCTAGGAATCCGGCTTCACTCACTTCCCTTTTCCTCCCTGAACAGCCAACCGTGAGGGAATTCTGCTCCTCTCACTTACGGATTTTCTATTGGCAGGTCGCCGACAAGAAACATTATCTCTGGTCCTCTAACCTCCTGCGTTGTCCCAACATTGACTGTAACCTGTCCTTCAGTGTTTTGGGACTAAATTGTAGAATACATTGAAACACAATACATTTACCGTATGGCCCACCGTAGTTTTCGTATCCATACGAATTTCTTGTGTGAGAAAACAAGTGGTGGATAATGTTTGCCGGAACTAATTGAGAAATGAACATTTTATGTCAGTCGGATGCAGTTTATTTCTTAGTTATGGACTCATGGACTTACCCTTCATCAATCCCTCAGCGAGTTCCTGACCTGATCTAGATATCTGCTAATATATTTAACCGGCTTTGATCTATAGGATGCAATTGTGCACAATAAGTAAGTAAGTAAGTAAGTTAGTAAGTAAGTAAGTAAGTAAGTAAGTAAGTAAGTAAGTAAGTAAGTAAGTAAGTAAGTAAGTAAGTAAGTAAGTAAGTAAGTAAGTAAGTAAGTAAGTAAGTAAGTAAGTAAGTAAGTAAGTAAGTAAGTAAGTAAGTAAGTAAGTAAGTAAGTAAGTAAGTAAGTAAGTAAGTAAGTAAGTTAGTTAGCAAGTTAGTTAGTAAGTTAGTTAGTTAGTAAGTCAGTAAGTAAATTTATCGTCCAAGTATTCACATACAAGGAATTTGCCTTGGTGCTCCGCCCACAAGTAACAACATGACATGCAGTGACAGTTACGAAAGACTCAAAGAACACATTAAACATTAATAATAATAAAACATTAATGATAAAACACCATTAATTAAATATGTGACCCAACAAACTACCAGATCAAAGGGAGGCTACAGATTTTTGGCTGTTGAGTAGAGCAACTACTCGTGGATACAAACTGTTTTTATATCTGGCTGTGGCACGTTTGACAGTCCGGAATCGCCTTCCAGAGGGAAGTGATTGAAGGTGTTTGTGGCCAGGGTGAGAGGGGTCAGAGATGATCTTGCCTGCTCGCTTCCTGGCCCTTGCAGTGTACAGTTCATCAATGGAGGGAAGGTTGCAGCCAATAACTTTCTCTGCTGATCGGACGATTCGCTGCAACCTCCAGGTGTCCTCCTTGGTGTCTGAGCCTAACCAGACCATGACGGAGAAGGTGAGAAGAGGCTCTGCGATGACCGTGTAGAATTGGATCATCATTGCATGAGGCAGATTGTGCTTCCTCAGCTCCCGTTGGAAGTACATAGTCTGTTGTGCTTTTTTAACTGTGGAGTCGACGTTTGCCCCCCACTCAAGGTCCTTGGACATGATGGTTCCCAGGAACTTAAAAGTCTCCACATATGTGACTGTGGTGTTGTTGATGGTGAGTGGGGTGAGGGGAGGGGGAGCCCTCCTAAAGTCTACAATAATCTTGGTGGGTTATAGAATAAATTATCAGAGGAGGTGTACCTCTGAGCAGGTCAACTTTCACCTGTGGAGAAATGTAGTCTAAGATGACGTGTGAGTGGATCGGGACAAAACCCTGCAAACCAAAAAAAAACACCCCGTAATCAGGGAAGTCATGATGCAGCCATACTGCAATTTGATTAGGGTATATTGTGTTCAGTTCTGCTCAAAGTTGGAATGTGGACGTTTTTGAAAGGGTGCATACGACCATTTCCAGAATGACTCCTCGATCATTGTGTGCTCGCCACAGGTTAGTAATTTAAACTAATTTAAACTGAAATGAACTAAATTAAACAAAACTAAACTATATTAAATTAAGCTAAACTGACCTGCACGAACTTAAACTAAACTGCACTAAACTGAACTGAACAGAAGAAAAAGTAAGCTCAACTGCACTTAACTAAACTAAACCAAACCAACCTAAACTAAACTAACCCGAACTCAAGCTAACCCGAAGGAACCCATCCCACCCAACACAACAAAGTAATTAAACCCATCATCCGCACTGCTTAACCCTAGGATTCCTGGTTCATTGATTATCCCTTCCTTCCATGAACATCCAACCGTGAGGGACGTCTGCTCCTCTCACCGACGGGGATTCTACTGATAGGTCGCCGACATGAGACATTAACCCTGGGCCTCTGGCTTCCTGCGTTATTCCAAATTTGACTGTGACCTGTTCTTTAGAGTTTTGGTAATGAAATGAAAAATGTGTTGAACCACAATAAATTTAGCGGAGCCACTGTTTTTATCGCAACCATATGACTTTCCTGTGCGAGAAACAGACTGGTGTGAATAATGTTTGAAGGAATTAATTCAGAAATGAGCACTTTAACTCAGTCGCATGCAGTTCATTTCTTAGTTCGGTGGCGGACGTGACTCTGGAAAAGGGGCAGGCCACAAGTTCGGGCGGAGCCCTCTACACCCCAGAGCAAAGACTCGCTTCTGGCCAGCTTGGCAAGGCCCAGGAGCAATCCAACCAGGACATCTTCAGTGCTACCAAGTCCAATACGCTCAGGGTAATCAAAGATGAGGATGGTGGGTGTGAAGTGAAGTCAGAAAGCAATGAACGACCTCTTTGGTTATTGGAAGAAAGGGTGCAACGTCACACACTTCATGTGTACGTGGAACACAGACTCATCCTGCCCGCAAATGTAGCAGGCGGTTGGCGAGTCTGTGAACCGGGATAGAGAAAATTTGCACGTGACTCCCTGGTGTAGTATTCTCCACGCCATGTACCCGATATAAAGGGGGACAATCCCTGCGAAGCGGGACCTCCACTGCGGGGCCCTCTCACGCCCAAATGGTACAATCGCTAACTCTATGATTCCTGCTCCATTCACTATTCTTTCCCTCGTTGAACAGGCAACCGTGAGCGAATTCTGCTCCTCTCACTGACGGGTTTTCTATTGGCAGGTCGTCGAAATGAAACATTAACCCTGGTCGTATGGCTTCCTGCATTATTCCAAAATTGGCTGTCACCTGTTCATCAGTGTTTTGGTAATGAAATGAAGAATGTGTTGAACCACAATAAATTTACCGCAGCCACCGTAGTTATCCTATCCATATGACTTTCTTGTGCGAAAAACAGACTGGTGTGAATAATGTTTGAAGGAATTAATTCAGAAATGAACACTTATACACAGTCGGATGCAGTTCATTTCTTAGTTATGGAATCTTGGATTATGACCCCTCGTCAGTCCCCCAGCCATTCCCAGACCGGATCCAGCCATCTGCTAATATATTTAGCCGTTTTGAACAACTGGATGCCATTGTGCACAATTATCACGAAGAATATTGGTGGAGTAACAATTAAATTAACATAGCATGCCAAATGCTGAGCAGGGCAACTAGTATCTGTGCAGAAATAAAGTCTAAATGAGCGTGTTCTCCGAACGGGCTCAAACATTCCCAACACAATAAATACCATTCCGTAGTCAGGGAAGTCATGATGCATCATTAGAGCAATTTGGTTATGGTGTATTGTGTTCAGTTCTCGTCAGCCTAATATAAGAATTATTTGGAAAGATTCTGGAAAAAAGTGTATATTTACCAGAATTATTAATAGACTAGTGAGTACAAGCTTCAGGTTACTTAACGAAACTAAAGCAACCTGAACCAAAACTACGTTGAACTGCACTGAAATAGCCTGAACAGCAATGCACTAAACGAAACTATGCTAGATTAAAGTAAACTAAACTGCACCAAACTAAACGGGACGGAACTGTATTGTACTGCATTAAACTAAACTAAACTAACCCAAACTGAACTAAACTTAAATCAACCAAACTAAATTAAACCACAGTAAACCAATCCACATTAAACTCAACGCATCTCAACTGCAATCACCTTAACGCAACAACATATATGCATTGCTTAACATTTTTCATTCATAAAAATAAACATATGCAAATATATCTAGAATAAAAAAGATTAAAAAAACAAACCTACCACCATCGTAAACATAAAGCAAATATTCTTAAACAACTATTACCCCATCATTGTCATGGATGCTTTCCATCCCTAGCGGCGCCAAGCGTTCACGGACAACCCAGAGGGTGCCGGTGGACTGCGCGTAGTCCCTCTTCAGAACCACGCGGTGGCGGATGTGTCTCTGGAAAATGGGCAGGCCGCAAGTTCGGGCGGTGCCTTCTGCAACCTAGAGAAATGACTCGCTACTGGGCAGCTTGGCCAGTCCAAAACGCTCAGGGTATCCGAAGATGAGGAAGGTGGGTGTGAAGTGAAGTCAGAAGGCAAGGAACAGCCCCTTTGGATATTGGAACAAAGGCTGCAACCTCACACACTTCATATGTACGTGGATCACAGATTCATCCAGCCCGTAAATGTAGCAGGTAGTTGGCGAGTCTGTAAACCAGGATAGAAAAAGGTTGCCTGGGACTCCGCGGTGTAGTATTCTCCACGCCATGTCCCGGATATAAATGAGGACAATCCCTGCGAAGAGGGACCTCCACTGCGCGGCCCTCTCACGGCCAAATGGCACAATCCCTAACTCTATGATTCCTGCTCCATTCATTACCCTTTCCCTCCTAGTACATGGAACCATGAGATAATTCTGCTCCTCTCACTGACGGGTTATCCATTGGCAGGTCGCCGAAATGAAACATTAACTATGTTCGTCTGGCCTGCTGCGTTATTCCAACATTGACTGTCACCTGTCCTTCAGAGTTTTTGCAATAAAACGTAGAATACATTGCACCACAATAAATTTACCGTTGCCACCGTAGTTATCGTATCCATATGACATTCCTGTGGGAGAAACAGACTGCCGTGTATATATTTTGCAGGAATTAATTCTGAAATGAACATTTCAACTCCGTCGGATGCAGTTCCTTTCTCAGCATTGAATCTTGGGGTAAGAATGGTCGTCAGTCGCTCAGGTAGACACTGATCTGAATACGCAATTTGCTAATGTTTTAGCAGGTGTGAGGCGGAGATAGAGCAAACCTTTTTTTTCACGATGGGGAACGCTTAAAGGAGACGTACGGCATCCCTGGTGCAGCGGTACAGTTGCTGCCTCACAACGCCAGATACCCGGGTTCGATCCTGACTACGGGAAGTATCTGTACGGAGTTTGTACGTTATCCACGTGGCTACGTTTTTCCGCGGGTGCTGCGTTTTCCTCCCACACTCCAAAGATGTATAGATTTGTCGGTTAATGGGCTTTAGTAAAATATTTTAAATTGTCCCCAGAGTGCAGGATAGTGGTGCTAATGTACTGAGAAGCTGGTCAACGCTTACTCGGTGGTCCGAACGGCCAATTTCCAGGCCTAATTTCAAAACTAACATACATTTATGGGATAGTTATTTTTTACACTAGATTTGTGAGCACCTGGAACTTCTTCTAGGAGTGGTGGTGGGGAGAGATATGACAGTGCTTCATCGACATTGCTGATGTCTATCCCGAACGGCAGGTTTTCAACATAAAACATTAATTCAGTTTCCCGTTGCTTGGCATAATTCCAGCATTTGCTTATTTTAAATAAATGCTCGACTTACTCAGCAAGCTGTGGAATATTTGTCATCACGGCTACGAGATGGCGAAGCTACACTTGGAATATTCTGCTTAGTTTTGGTCACCCTGCTTATGGATGAACGGAGTTAAGGGGGAATGGGTGCATAGGAGATGGCGAGGATGTTGCCAGGACTTGAGGACTTGATATATAGGAAATGGTTAGGCAGGCTACGAGTTTCGGAATAAGCATGGAAACAGGCATTTCGGTCCTCCGAGTCCATTCCGACGAATGATCTCCCCTTACACTAACACTATCCTGCACACTATTGACAATGTACAATTTCACCGACGCCAATTAATCTACAGACCTGCACGTCTTTGGGACATGATGGAAAACCAGGGCACCAGGACAAAGGCCACGTGGTCACATGGACAACATACAAACTCTGTATTGACAGCACCCGAGATTATGATCAAACTCTTTTTTCTGGTGCTGTGGGGCAGCATCACTACCGCTACGTCACTGTTCTGCCACATGAAGAAAGGAGTAGAATATTTACCATAGCCATCGTGTCCGTATCCACCGTATCCATCGGTCCAGCCATATCCCCACCGTGTCCACTGTGTCCACCGTATCCGCCGTACCCGCTATATCCACCATAACAACCATATCCACCGTATCCACCTCTTCCACCGTACCCGCCGTACCCACCGTATCCGCTATACCAGCCAATGTAGGGCCAGCTTCCTGTGGGAGCAACAAATAGGCATAAATAGTGTGGGCTGAAACAATTCGGAAATAAACGTCACTCAGTCGGTGTGTTTTTTTTAATTTTAAATGGTGAATCATGTGTTACGGTGGATTTTCAGTCTCGGACTCACAGAGCCATAAAGAACGGAAACAGACCCCCTGGCCCGACTTGCCCTTGCCGATCAAGTTGCCACATCTAGACGTGTCCCACCTGTTCGCATTTTGCCCAATAATAGACTCTCAGTCAGTTCCTAATCTGTTCCAGACAGTAGCTAATGTTTTACCAGATATTGAGCTACACGTTCGTACAGTGGTGGAGCCGGTAGTGTCGCTGGTAGATCCATGCATATTATATACAGTAAGTCCAATGTGAACATTTAAACTCAGTCAGATGCTGTTTTCATTAATCCTTGGGGTAAGTCGGACCATCAATCTCTCAGCGAGTCCCTAATATGTTCTAAGTGATTTCTAACACTTTAGGACACACGGAGCTGTAGTAACTCTGCGGGTCAGGCAGCATCTCTGGAGAAGATGGCCTGGTAACGATTTAGAAGAATTCGGCCCTTCAAGTCTACTCCGCCATTCATTGATGGCTGATCAATTGTTCCCTCGCAACCCCATTATCTTGCCATCTCCCCATAATGAATGACACCAGTACTAATCAAGAATATATCAATCTCCGCATTAAAAATATCCAATGGCTTGCATTTACAGCCATCCGTGGCAATAAATTCCACCGATTCAACACCCTCTGAATCAATACATGTATCCTCGTCTCTATTCTAACGGCACTTTATTTTATTCTGAAACTGCGTCCTCTGTTCCTTCACTGTACCAACAATGGAAATATCTTGTCCATATCCACTCAATCACCTCTATTCGATACATTTCAATGAGGACCCCCACATTTTAAATTTCATGACCAATGCCGTCTAACACTGAACTTAACCTAATCTTTCATGGGATCGGGTGGAGCCTTCTTCAATACGTGCGGAAACGTCACCCCCTTGTTCTCCAGTTATGTGTCCTTTAGTGTCATCCAGCATCTGCTGTTTATCTGCATGTTTCTAACACTTTGCCTGGCTCAAAGTATGGGATGGGATGAGGATCGACTTTGATAACTACAAATATTGTTTCACTTGGCACGCCAAATCGCAACAGATGCCGCCATTGCTCTCTAAGCCCTTCCGTATCAATATATATTTCCAAAAATCATAACTGTTGCGTGAATCACGAGCTGGATACTTAGGTTTAGAGATGCAGAATGGAAACGATCACCCGTTCACACTACTTCTATGTTTTCCCACTTTTGTATCCAATCTATACACACAAGGGACAATTTACAGAGGATCTATGAACCTACAAACCCGAAGGTTGGAATAAATTGAGAATATATTTATAAAGAAATGAATTACCATAGCCGCCATATCCGTACGATTTCCCTGTTTGGGATATAGATCAGAATAAGCATTGTTTGTAGGGAGAACGTGCACACTCCGCACACGACTGGTTAGGATCAAACTCGCTGCGAGTAAACAATTACCTCCTTAAATTAGCGAGAGGTTCTAAACCCGTGTTTAAAACATCCATAAACCAGTATTCTGTGTTTCTTAAATTGAAAGATAAAATGAACGAAAATCATTACCTCCGTATCCGTATCCAGTTGGATAAGAATCTGTGAAATGAACAGAATTGTGTTATTGTTATATTTAAGAATCGTGTAAATAATCACTGGTCAAGGACAGGCCCAATGCTTCACCACCTTACCATGTCCCAATAGACCGACAAGTAGCAAAGTCTAACACCCCACACTGACAGGGAATACCTCCAGCGTGGCTACAGAGATACTTGCTGTTAATCATTTCTGTGAACCAAATCATTGTTCCTGTTCTCATACAATTCCTTCATGCTACAACAGACTTATTCTGGATCTTTGTTTAAGAAAGGACTGCAGATTCTTGAGAAAGCAAGGACTACCTGAAATTGGACATGTCAATGTTCATACCGCTGGTGTGTAAACTGCCCAAGCGAAATATGTGGCGCTGCTCCTCCAATTTGCGGTGTAACTCGTTCTGGCCATGGTGGAGGCGCAAGACAGAAAGGTTGGACTCGGAATGGTAGGGTGAGTTGAATTGCTGAGCCACTGGGAGATCCGGTTGGTTATTGCGAACTGAGCGGAGGTGTTGGGCGAAGCGATCACCTAGCCTCCGCTTGATCTCACGGATGGAGAGCAGCTGACAAGTAGACGAGCGGATGCAATATATGATGTTGGAGGAGGTGCAGGTGAACCTCTGCCGCACCTGGACGGTGTAAGTAATAACTTCTAGGAGCAAAATGAGGCCAGTAAAACCGTCAAGTCTTCTCCGCCATTCATTTCTGGCTGATTCATCATTCCCTGTCGAACCCATTCTCCTGCGTTCCCTTGCTTACTTACTAATCAATAATCTGTCAACATGGACCTTTGAACAATACATTGACCTGACCTTCACAGCCATCTGTCCCAAACAACTCGCACCAACTTCTAAAGATAGGCTGTGGAAAGTATTTCATCAGAATTCATCACAGCTTGGTTTGCGAACAGCTCCATCCAAGACCGGAGAATTGTGGACGCAGCCCAGACCATCACACAAACCCCTCCCGTCATTGACTCAATATACACCTCACGCTGCTTCAGCAAGGCTATCAGCATAATCAAGGACGAGTCGCAACCCGGCCACAATCTCCTGTCCCCTCTCCCTTCGAGAAAGAGGTAGAGAATTGTATAAACGCATATCTTCAGATTCGGGGATAGTTTCTTCTCAACTGTTTTGACGCAACATGACAGTCCTACAAACGACCAGAGATCTGTCCTGAACCATATTGGAGACCCACAGACTATCTGAGATTAGAATTTGCTGGCTTCATCTTCCACTGAACGTTGTTCCTTTCAACATGAACCTGTACACTGAGGACGGCTCGGGTGTAACCATGTGTAGTCTTTCCGCTGAAGGGTTAGCACGCAACAAATACTTTGCACTGTGTCTCGACACGTGACAATATACTAAACTCAAAATCAAACTCCGTTACCTTTGATATCACGGGAACCCCTCAGTCAAAGACTTACCGACGGCGGTGGCTGCAATGAGGACAACGAGCAGGAGACAAAGGGACGACATGTTCGCGGTGAGTTGTCAGACTCGTGGTGATGTGTGCAGTGTAAACCAGGCCTTTTATTTGCTTCAGAACCCCCTGACCACAAAGATGTCTCCTTGTGCAACGTGGCATTTGGGAAAAGCAATGGATCTTCACCACTCTAACCTGGGCAGTGATGAGTGAACATGTAACATACTGTTTGTCAATGAGATCAGAAAATGCAAACAAGTTTACGGTCGAGCGGATTCTGAATTTATTGTTTGCTGCCAGTTGAAATGAAATCAACTACATCTGTCCGGCTTGATGAACTTTACAGAAAACATTGACCCCTGACTGTTGATGTAATTGATCAGTGGATATGTACACTGCCGAAGGGTGGCACGGTGGCAGAGCTGGTAATGCTACTGCCTCACACCACCACAGGGCCAGGCGGTTTAATTTACTATAGAGTTATAGCGTGGAAACAGCTCCTTCGGAACACCGAGTACGCGTAGACTAGCAATCCCCGTGCACTAGCGCCATGCTACACACCAGGGACAATTAATATTATTTACCGAAGCCATTAACATCCAAACCTGCTTGTCATTGGAGTATCGATGAAATCGGGGTACCCGTCGAAATCCCACAGGGTCACGGGGAAAACGTGCAGACTCTGCACAGGCAGCGCCCATGGTCGGGAATGAACCCAGGTCTCTGGCGTAATAACACAGCAATTCCTTCACTGTGCCACTGTTTGTGCGGAGTTTCTAAATGCTCCCTGTGACCGGTAGGTTTTAGACAGCTGCATGAATAGGAGAGGTTTAGTGGAATGCATCACAGCATTGTTTAGAAACAGCTCCTTCCAAGACAGCAAATAGTGCAAAGAATATTGGATGCAGCCCAGACCATCACACAAATAAAACTCTCCTGCATTGACTCAATTTACACATCATGCTGTCTCGGCAAGGCCACCAGCATATTCAAGGATGAGTCGCACTCTGGTCGCCCCTTCTCTCCAATCAGGGTAAAGGTATAGAAGTGTGAATATGCATACCGCCAGATTCAGGGATTGTTTATTCCCAGCTGTTAACAGGCAAGTGAACCATCCTACATCCAACTAAAGAGCAGTCCTCAGCTACTATATTTCTCAGTGGAGACCCTCGGACTATCATTGATTGGACTTTACTTGCACTAAATATGATTCATGTTATTCCCTGGGGCGAAAGATTGCACCGTTCACGTGGTCCGCCCTGTTTTGACTAATGAAATCAACTCGACGTGCACAAACGGAAGATCAAATAGAACAAGTTGTCCAACAACTTTAGACTGTGCACGCCACAGGAAAGAAGAAGAAGATGTTATTCCCTTTCTCGTATATCTATCCACTGTGGATATCTCGATTGTAACCATGTATTGAATTATTCCAACACGGTAGTTTATCCCACTGCTGCAATGAGGCTCAAGGAGGTGTCAAATACCTCCAATGTAAGGGAAATATACAAATATATATGATATGACGCTTAATAGAACAAATGTGCAGTTGAATCTTGTGGTCCACCTCAATAACTCCCTGAAAGTCGCAAAACAATTAGACAGAGAATTAAAGATGGCAAATGGTAGGATTGCTTTCATAGCTTTGGGCATTGATTTAATATTCAAGATGTCATCATATAGCTTTAGGGGGCATTGGTCAGGACGCAATTGTATCATTGCATGCAATTCTGGTCGCCCCATGTGAGGAAGGGTGTGGAGGGTTTGAAACGAGTGCAGAGAAGATATACCAGAGTGATAGGCACAAAATGATGGAGAAACTCATCCGGTCAGGCAGCATTTCTGGGGAAAAATGGTTGGTGACGTTTTGGGTCTGGACTCTTCGTCAGATCCTTTACCAGAATGACGCCTAGATTATGAGGTATTCGCGTCAGGCAGTGATTGGACGACTTGGATTGTTTTCTCTGGAAAGCTGGATGCTGCGGGGAAACCAGATAGAAGAATATATAATTAAGTCCGATTGTTTTCCTATGATGGAAATATCAAATAAGAGCATAACCTTATGATGAGAGTTAGGAAGTTTAAAATAAATGTGCGGGGAAATTGTTTTACACAGAGGGTTGGGGGAGACAGGTATGTTAGTTGGGCTTAAGAATCTTTTGGATAGGCCTGCTTTTGTATGTGCAAGGAATAGAGGAATATGAATTAAGTATCGGTAGAGAAGTGATAGTCTCGGCATAATGTTTGACACACATGGTGGGCTGAAGGACCTGATATTGTGCTACACTATTTGATGTTCTCTATCTGCGTTTTCTTGTGTCCACGGGTTTTAATGGAATACAAGACATCGGATGGTACAGTTCGGAGGTGTAGGAAATGCATGTTCAGCTTCATAGATGTATGTATAAGTTAATGTGTTATTGGCAGGTTCAGGCCATTCGGGGTATCTATGTCGCGAACACACTATAATTTGCCGACCGCCACAATAGATCAACTGGGTATGCGTTCACGCTGGCTCACCATTCTGCGCTGGAACACTTGGACAATAACATCACAAACGTCAGGCTGTTGTTCCAATGGCATCAAAGCCGCATTTATTGTGCCCTCCTATATGTACCCCTTACGGTTGACAGTAGGAATGCATTAAGTCATAGAGTCACACAGAACGGAAACAGGACCTTCAGATGAACTTGTCTATGGCGACCAAGATGCCCCATGCAATCTATTTCCTTTTCCCCACATGTTTGGCAATATACAAGCTGGGGCAATATTATTTGCATGCAGGAGGACGAGGGGTGATCTTACATAGGTGTATACAGTCATGACAGTAATAGTTCTGGTAGACGCACAGTCTCTTGTCCAGATTTGGTTGAATTGAGGACCTGAGAACACAGGTTTAAGGTGAAGGAAAAAATAATTAATAATAATCTGAGGGGTAATATTTTCGCACAAAGGGTGGTGGGTGTATGGATCGAGCTGCCAGAGAAGGTATTTGAGCCGGGGACTATTAGACCGTTTAAGATCAAATTGGATAGTTACATGGACATGGCAGGTTTATTGGGCTTTACGTCAAACACAGGCAGGTGGGACTAATGTAGGTGGGTCATGTTGGTCGCTGTGGGTCTTGTTGCCGTTCATACCTGTTTGCAAATTGTATGCATCTATAACTCTATGACTACTACGCATGTGACACCTCTCTTCATGCTTACTTGCCCTTGGCACTGCCCGCAAGCCACGTTGGTGCCACAAACGTGATAAATGAGGAGACTGCAAAGGAACTGGATGAACATTGTGTTTCTTTCTACTTGAGATAATCGTCTGAGAACAATATGCCCCGTATTTCACTTGACTCCTTCAAACATACCATCAGCACTCATGAGCTGCTGCCGATGTCATCTGCTGCAGTGTTTCAATTTTTAAGGGGGTATTATTTCAGCATTGTAACATTGATTGCACGAGAAAGCAATCTATCGGGGTGCATCTTGATTGCCCTCCAAAGCTATTTATCGGAGTGTATCACATTTTGGTTTGTCAATCGCTCCATGGAAGAAAGCACGACATTGCAGAGAATTGTGGATGCTGCCCAGATCGTCACGTAAACCAACTTCCATTCAATTGACTCCAGTTACATTGCACGCAGCCTCAGCAAGGCCACAGGCATAATCAAGGACAACGGTCAACCCGGTCACTCCCTTTTCTCCATCAGACGAGATGCATAGAAGTGTGAAATCGGACAACTCCCTTCGGCCCACAATGTCCATACCGAACATGATTAAGTGAAACTAATCACATCTGCCTGCTCCCTGGATTTCCCTCCAATGCCTGCAGACACATGTGTCGTAGAATCAAAGTGTCATGAACTACAGCACGCAACATGCCATTGGGGAAATTTGCCCATGCCGACCAACGTGCCCCATATACATTATTTCTACAAGCTGTGTTTGGCCCATATCACACAAAACATATCGTATCCATGTGACTATATACATGTTGCTTAAACGTCATGGTAGGACTTGCATCAACTACCCCTTCAGGTAGTTTGTTCCATATACTTACCACACTTTATACAAACATTTCGACTTTGGGTCCAATAAAATCGTTCACCCGCCATCTTAAACCTATGTCCTCTGGTTCTTAATTCCCCTACCATGTGTAAATGGCTCTGCGCATATATTCTATACATTCGTCTCATGATTGTTTACACGTCCATAATATCACCACTCATCGCCCCGCCCTCCAAGGAGTAAAGACCTAGCCTGTTCACCCTCTCCCTGTAGCCCAGGAACCTTGCGTCCTGGCAACCTCCTTGCAAATCTTCTCTGCACCCTTCCCAGCTAAATACACCTTTTCCTCCAAGTATTTACTTCTATATATTCCTCTAAAACTCTGCCGCTGTATCTGGCATCGCAACTCGTTACAGCCACCCACCACCCTCTGTATAAAAAAACGTGCCCCCTCATCTAATTTAAGCTTTATACCTCTTACATTTAAGATAGGCCCTTTAATCTGTAAAATATCACAGGATATTTGGGGAAACCAAAATTGTGACACTACCATATATGTGCCTTTCATAATTTTAAATACTTCTATCATGTCTCTGCTCAACTTCCGGTGTTTCAGAGAACCTAAGCCATGATTGTCCAACCTCTGCTTGTATCTCATACCATCTCAGCCGGGAAATTTCTAAGTGTATTTTTATCAATGCACGTGGAAAGGCCAGTAAGAAACGTTACCCAAGATCCACACAAAATGCTGGAGTAACTCAGCGGGACAAGCAACATCTCTGGTGAAAAGGAACGAATGGCGTTTAGGCTCGGAACCCGTCTTCAGCTTCAGCTTAGTCTGAAGAAAGGTATCGACCCGAAAAGGCCCCATTGCATCTATCCAGAGATGTTGCGTGTCCCGCTTAGTTATTCCATCATCTGTTTCAATTTTCGGTGTAATTCAGTATCTGCCGTTCCTTCTTGATCATGAAAGGCTACCTCCCCTATTTTAGGATACTATGAATGGAATTATCCTCCTTGCAACGAGCTGTCTCAGTGAATCTTCTCAAGTCACCATAAATAAAATTGATTCATAATTTATATGTAAGCCTCCCTTCGGTCCTGGCTGACCATGGGTTTCTCACGGGTGTTGCACCCCGTATAGAGGACGCCTGTGCGTGGCTTTGCTTAACGTGAGGAGACTGGCGGACAGACAATAGACAATAGACAATAGCTGCAAGAGCAGGCCATTCGGCCCTTAGAACCAGCACCGCCATTCAATGTAATCATGGCTTATCACCCTAATTAGTACCCCGCTCCTGTCTTCTCCTTCTATCCCCTAACTCCACTATTTTAAGAGCCCTTTCTATCTATCTCTTGAAAGCATCCAGGAAACCTGCCTCTACCGCCCTCTGAGGCAGATAATTCCGCAAGCTGGCCACTCTCCGTGAGAAAAAATGCTTCATCGTTTCCGTTCTCAATGGCTTACTCTTTATTCTTAAACTTTGCCCCCTGGTTCTGAACTTCCCCCTCGTTCCTTAATAGATCTGGGACAAGATCGAGTGTCGTGGAATCCATGACAACTGGAGACCCTTTTCTGCCGCAGTCTTCATCGGCCTTCCTAGCCATTGTGACGTTCCACTTAGGTCATCCGCCTGCTCCACCGTGGAGGTCTTGTTTAGATTACTCTTTCTCAGAGCCGTCCCCCTCAAACCTCACCGCCATGAGTAGCCCTACCTGGAGCATAGCTCCAGACGGCATCGAACTCAGGATCTCAGGTCCACATAAGCTCCCCCATCACAATAGGATGACAATCCACGGATAAGAATGTATATAAGTCATGAACAAATGTAAAGTATAGTTTAGTTAGAGATATAACGCGGAAACAGGCTCTTGGGTTCAACAGCGATCCTCGCACAGTCACACTATCTGACACACACAAGGAACAAGGATCAGTCTCACCCCGCTGTTGTGACCGTATTCGTATTGTCATTATTGAAAATGTATTTATAGATGTAGCGCGGAAATAGCCCATAAGGCCCACTGAGCCCATGTCGACCAGCGATCACCCCATCCACTATCATAACCTGACCTGTCTACTGCAGCTACACCGTGTAACTGAACCTACTTTCTAAATTGCACAGCAGTAAGTAACTTATTTGTCTGTGTTCCTTTCGACTTCACTCCTTTGCAACCATCTGTTTTTTTTATTAGCGTGAGAAAATATTCCAAACAATACCTGTTGGAGCAGGTCACCGACTGGAAAGGACACCTTATCTGATCAGCGGCACTTGCCAAGTTCTCGATTAAGTAAGCGATATAAGACTGTAAAATGCTATTTAAGGCAACGCGGCAAAAAGTTTGCCAGAGGTTAAAGCATTCAAGCTCTCAGTGCAGGAACGAGAGCAGGAGGAGCAGTCCATGTATCCCAAGACCCTACTCACCCACCCTGGTCTTTCTTTTTACCCTGCACCGTTTGAGAGAATGGTGCATAGTTTAAGAACGACCTCCACTACTCAGGAGGAGCTTCTTCCCGTCTGTTATCTGAACGGTCTGTACATAAGATAGGATAATGTTCGATACGCGTCTACTCTCTTGAGGATATTGGACTTTGTCTATGTTCCACCATTAGCTCGGTTCTGTCCAATTCACCTCTACCCCATTGCAGATATTGGAATTTTGTCTTTGCAAACTGATATGCTAAAACGCTTGGAAGTACTTGATTAGTTGATGAATTGGTTGGTACGGGTGTCAGGGTTTAAGAGGTGTAGGCAGGCGAATGGGGTTGAGAGGTAAAGACAGATCTGTAGTGATTAAACAGCAGAATAAACTTGAGGGTCCGCATGGCCTAATTCCTCTCTTATAACATATTATACACATATTCTGGCAGAGAAAGATAGATTCTTGTTTAGTATGTGTGTCACGAATAACGGAGAGAAGGCAGGAGAATGGGGTTAGGAGGAAGCGAGCGATAAGCCACGATTGTGTTTCGGATTTTCCGATCTGAACACTCATCCACCACCACTTCTGCGTCCCATAAACAAGGCATGCTTCTATTCGTTTCCCCAAGAAGGACTCCGATTTCTTGGTCCTAAGGCGACCATGCAAGTCCTGGTCGTGAAACTGACAGAAGTTCATGTACCTCACGTCCACTGCTCTGCATTCGTCATTGTTTTAGTTACCTCCTTTAAAAAACTCATTCTTGTTATTGAGAAATTATCCTCCATTTAGACATCTCCTCACCAGACCATTGCTTCCCATGCGATCGTACAATTTGCCCCACATAACCCTATAGTGACACAACGTAGAACTAGGCTGTTTAGCCCACTTTGCCCATACCGGCCAACACGTACCAGCTGCACTAGACCCACCTGCCCAAGTTGGCCCATAAAGCTCCAATCCTGTCATATCCATGTACCTGTCGAACTGCTTCTTAAACGTTTGTGCGTGTCGCAGCACCAACTTCCTCTACTGGCAGCTTATTCTATACTCCCTCCACCCATTGTGTGTACAAATATACCCCTCAGATTCCTATTAAATGTTACCCCTTCGTCTTAAAATTTTCTCCAGGACTTCGAGGGAACACTGCCCTCCGGTTTCCAGGCACTGTGCGTTCAGGTGGGGTGTTTTGTCAGTTACTAAATGACTGATGACAGACATAAAAACTTGGCGTAACCCAACGGGTCAGGCATGATCTCTGGAGAGAAGGAACAGGTTACGTTTCGCGTCGAGTCACGTCTTCAGACTGAGCGTCAGGGTAAGGGGCAGAGAGAGGTATAAGCGACACTTGAAAATAACGCTATATATGCAAAAATCAACGGTAATAAAGGAAAGTTGAATCCCACAAAGGCCCATTGTTGATTGTGGAATCGGTGATAGCGAGTCAATACAGACATTGGAACACAACAGGACGAAATTAGAACATCAAAGTGGTTGGGGGAGGAACGGAGATAGAGGGATTTTAAGGGTTACTTGAAGTTAGAGAAATCAATTTGAATACGGCTGAGCTGTAAGATTGCCAAGCGAAATATGAGGTGCTGTTCCACAAATTTACATTTGGCTTTACTCTAACAATGGAGGAGGCCCAGGATAGGGAAGGCAGTGTGGGAATGGGCAGGGGAGTTTGGCAACCGGCAGATCACGTAGACCAGGGGGACCGAGCGAAGGTGTTCAGCACTTGTGCTAAGATTATTCCGAGAGGTTTTACCGCAACAGCCGTAAAACTAGTTCAGTTTAGTTAATTGCCACATTTGCCGATGTACAGTGAATCACTTATATTGCGTGGGGTTGACAATATGCGTTTTCAATAGACCAATTTACAGTGTACAGATACAGGATAAGGAAATTATTTTTAGTGCATCGTAATGCGAGTTAAGATCAAATATATTCCAAGTGTCACTAATGTAGTAAGTAGTATTTCAAGACTGTTCTCTGGTTGTGGTAGGTTGATTCATTTGCCTGATAACAGCTGGGGGGAAACACTGTCCCTGAATCTGCAGGTGTGCGTTTATACACTACAATACGTTTTGCCATACTTCCGGTGGTGCCATGTTTTGGTAACAGTCGCCTCACATAGCTCCGCTCCAAACATTTGCGATTTTTGGCATTAAAACTGGATCTACATATCGGGACCACTTAATAAATGTTATCGGATCCTTTGGAAGTTCTGCTGATGGTGTTATCTGTAAGTGCTGTGCAGTCAACTTTGGATTTAACCCTTTAAATGCAGAATCCGATTTCTGCTCAGAGTCCTCAGGGAAGCATTTAAAAATATATACTGCAGAACGGAGAAAGAGCCTGAAGAGCTTGAAGAATCGACTTTTGACGGTGCTCTTGAAGGAAAACTGCCTTCCGAAATGTCTACAAGAGCTAGGCAGATAATGCAGATAAGGAGAAAGACTTGGAGGACATAAAGCAAACGGTAAGCGAACTGAAAGATAAAAAGGTGGACGGAACGCACATGGAAAAAATGATGAAATATATGACGATAAGCTAATGCTGAATACGAATACGGGCAATTTGAAAGTTATTGAGTCTGTGCACGATTCGATCAACACTGTAAATAAAATAATTGAAGATGTGAGAGTTTAACTATTGGAGCGAATGAACAATGGGAAGAGGACACTAATAAGAAGTTTGCTGCAGTGCATGAGACTGTCTCCTCACATGTGAAAAAAATGAAAGAGATGGAGAAAGAGATGGAAAGAATGGCCGAGGTATGAAGAAAATGAAGACACAGCACGACCTGACTGCAAAACAGCTTGCAAAATATTCGAATAAATGCTTAGACTTAAAAACTCGTTCGAGACGCTTTAATCTAAGGCTAGTAGGAGTACCCCAGGAAGCCGAAGGGGATAACCCGCGGGAGTTTTCTGCGGATCTAATTGAAGAAGCTCTCAATCTTCCTAACCTACCGAAAATTGAAGCAGCAAATCAAATTCCGTGATTCAAACAAAAATCCCAAACAGGCTCAGAATAGACACGTCAGATCATTGTGAAATTCCGGGAAATTTCTGGCGTGGAAGAGGTTATGAATAATATTAAATACGGAATACAACTGAAATACGAGCAGACAACCTTCAAAATATTTAGAGATTATCCCGATGAAGTTGTCCAGAAAAGAAATCAGTTCTATAAGGTAAAGCAAGCTCTTCAAGGCGTGAAGGGTGTCAGATGTAGAGTCTACTTTCCAGCGAGAATGCGTATTTCTTAAAAGGATCAGCAAAAATCGTTTGCAAATCCTGAGAGCGCATATAAATATGCCTTAACCACCTTGGAAGAGAATCAGTAACTTTAAAAGCTGAACTGTATGGATATTCTTTCTCTTATTATTTCACCATGAAATGTGTTCAACAGAAGATGGAACTCTCCCTGTGTTTTGACTCGACGGATTATCGAGCAATGTTAATTCAAGGACATACTGGGTTCCAAATAAGCGGAAAAAGATAAACATTGAATACAGGGCTTTACAATATAATCTGAACAGTGCAATTACCGTGGTTTAAAAAATTAACTGGACGACCTAATGTTACAGGAGTAACACTTTTAACACTTAAATTATACAACGCTATTATGGCAATTGTAATGAATACTAACCAGATCGGTAATAAGGGGCTGATTTACAAACTAACATCCATAACTAAATATCTTAATAAGTTTTAAACAGATTTATAACCGGGTTGCGAGGGGGTTGACGCGCTCCTGGCTCAGATCCAGAAGCCTTCCCTAGGTAGCCCCTTCAACCAATAGCTGATTAATATCGAGGTAAAAACTGATGCATAACATTCTGTAGATATAACAGTTAGATATATTTGGGAATACATATGAAATTGATATATGTACTGCAATTACGTATTAGATAGTTGATTTGGAATTGGCTCGGATCCAGTATGGATACGTTTTGACTTATTGAGGGACCGGAGCTATTTGTTTATTGACATCGACAGCGGAAGTCGTTATAATGTTTTCTCCCACCATTACAGCCACTTATTACAGTGCCGACAAGCTCGGTCACTGTATTTTCACTTTTACTATTTTTTTCAATATCGCAGTTAATCACATGTGTGCTTTTTTAATTCAAGGATAATCGCAAAGGGAATGCACAAATTGAATTTGGTAGGTTGACTGTTCCCCATTGCTTAAAGACCTGAGGTATGGATGCACCGCAAGATACATAGTTACTAAACGTAGCAACATGCAAGTCACTAAACAAAATAAATCGGGAGGAATCTCATTTTGCAGTTGGAATATTAGGGGGGCTAACGAACGTATTAAATGGGGTAAGATTTTAGCACAGCTGAAGGCATTTAAATCAGATGTTATCTTCCTCCAAGAAACGCATCTTAAAGTTCATGATCAAGTTAGATTGAGGACCAACTGGATAGGTCAAACTTTTCATTTGTCATACACGTCAAAATCGGGAGGCACGTCAATCATGATTCGCAAACGTATGCCATTTAAACCGAAAAATACCTTAACAGATAAGTATGGGTGTTATTTGATAGTTACCGGTGAGATCCATGCAATCCCAATCATATTGGTAAATACATATGCGCCTAACTTTGATAATGCGCATTTTTAAATACATTTTTGAGTATAATTGCAGAATATAATTACCAGAATGTTATACTTGGGGGAGACTTTAACTGTGTCTTAGATCCTTATTTAGATAAAGACAGTCAAAAACAACGAGGCAATACGAAATCTAAAACTAGTGAACTTTTAAACACATATATAAAAAATACAAATATAACCGATGTTTGGAGGATTGCAAATCCGACACGCAAGGAATATTTATTTTATTTATCGGTACACAAGACTTATTCACGTATAGCTTATTGCCTGGTAGACACAAAATTAATTCTGTATACTCTAAACCCAAAATACCATACAAATACGATTTCAGATACTTCCCCTCTAACTTAAAAAAAAAATAGAAGGCATGTCTAAGAATATATCGTTCTGGAGGTATATACAACTAAAATACAATCTGGGTAACAATCAGTATTTCAAATATTTCCAAATATGTGATTATTTAAAAAAAACATACACATGAATTTCACAAAATGCCATTAGACTTACGAGATGAAGTAATGAATACAAAGGCGGAATCAGCAAATTTAATTTCACATATATAATATTATATTAAATACAGTAATATCAACAAGGGAAGGTATTAGATGTGAATGGGAAAACGAACTAAGCATTAAAATTTCCAATGAAAGGTGGAAAGAATACTTATTAAATGTGCACACATGCTCAATTAATGCAAGACACACTTTAACACAATTTTAAATAATACACAGATTATACTACTCAAAAACTAAATTAAATTTTCCCCAACGTTTCACCAATTTGTGATAAATGCCAGTGTCAAGAAGCTTCTATAGCGCACTCATTCGTCTTTTGTACAAAGATTCAAAGGTTTTGGATTGAAATCTTTGAAATTTTCACAATTTTTTTAAAAATAAAAATGACACCAAAGCCAGAGTGGAGTATTTTCGGAATGACAGAAGATTTCTGGGAATTAAATGTGTATCAAAATAATGTATTTGATTACGGCTTAATAATAGGAAAAAACCTAATCTTAAAATTTTGGAAAAATGCTCCTATACCAACATTAAATATATGGATTTCAACTATGTTTGAAACACTACATCTGGACGATATGAGACTCCGCCTGGAAGGAAAATCAGAACGCTTCTATAAGACGTGGTCTGCGTTTATAGAATTATACAAACATGGGGTGCAGGATTACCTCGGACCTTGGTAGGGGTGGATGAACAACTATCGAGTTGGTGAATTCCTTTTGCGTGATATATATAATATAATAACTGGCTTTTTTTTATTTTTCCTTTTTTTTACGGTCTATCTTTTAACCCCCTTTTATGATCATTTGAGCAAGGGTTTATTCTCCCCTTTGGCACGCTCTTTCACCATCACAATTCTTTTCACATTTCACTCTCTTTCTCTCTATTATTTTTCTTTACAAGCCATAAAATTATGGGGTACAATGATTGTAGCAGTGTATATGTGTACATTAATGTATTTACATCTAATAAATAAAATAAATCAAAACAAAAACTATACGTTTTGCCTGATGGGATATGGAAATAGGGAGTGACCTGGGTGCGATTCGTCCTTGATAACGCTGCTGGACTTGCCGAGGCATCGCGACATAAAAATTGATTCAATGGAAGTGAGGCTGGAGTGGGAGGAGGGAGTGGGGGGCACCTGTGAAATGCATGTTAGAAACGAGCTGTTTTCATGGTCGATAGGAACAGAATTAGGCCATTTGGCCCATCACGTCAACTCAATTTAATCCTAGCTGATATATCTCTCGCTCGTACCCCCATTCTCCTGCCTTCTTCTTACAACCCATAACTCCCTGACATGATGATTTACCAGCATATTTTCTCATTGATTAAAAAAGGCACCCAAATTTATATTGACATGAGATTTTATTTATGCGAAGATGATCGCGTATAAAGCCATCTTTTCAAATGACAGTGAATTCATGACCCCATTTACAATTAATGGGTCCATGAAGGCGCTGCTAAGTAATGGCAGCAACCTACTTTGTCGAAAGTTCGGTCCGTGAGAACAATTTTCCTGCAAATGAAATATATTAAACATCAGTTCATCGAAGTGAAAGGCACAGATAGGGTTGACGATCACGACTTTTATCATCAGGTGGAAAGGAAAAGAGTCTAGGTGTGTTTACTTTCCACTACTTTGCATTAGTTTAACATAGTTTCGAATTACAGCACGGAATTGTGTCCTTCGGCCCATCGAGTCAGGGCTAACTAGCGATCTCCGCACATTCACACTATCCTGCGCACACTCGGGACTATTTATAATTTTACCACGACAATTAGCCTAAACTCTATGCCTTTGTCGTGTGGGTGGAAACTGGAGGACGGGAAAAAACACACCAAGGGCCCAGGTTCAAGGTGAGAGGGGGGCAAAATGACAATAGTTTTGTAGCGTATGTTATGTGCACTGAGGGTGGTGTGTGGCTGGAACCCGCTGTCCGGTGTTATGGTGCATGCATATGCGACAGTGGTGTTTAAGTGTGTTTTAGATGGGCACATGTAAATCTACGAAATGGAAGGATATGGCTCATGAACGAGGGGAGGTGATTAGTTTAGCTTGGCAGCATATGCGGCACAGTCAGAGGTTCCTGCACAGCGAATAACTTAGAACTATGCATCACAACTGCATGCGCTCAGGTGTTCTGGTTTGGAACAATCAGTTGACGCGCTGTTGATTTGTAGGGGCTCCACAATAGACAAAAGATTCCACTCTCACGGAGAGCTCACAAGTAACATCAGAGATATATATTATTTTAAGTTGACTGGCATCTGTATATTGCCACTAGTGTGTAGATAATCCATGGGTAACATAGTACTAGTGTGAGCGGGTGATCGATTTTCAGCATGGACTCGATGGGAGGAACAGTCTGTTTCCAAGTTGCATATTTCATTTTGTTTCATGTCATTCCAGTTAATTTAAATTCAATGGATTTGAATTCAATTCAATGCAAGCAAATTCTATTCAATTCGGTAACGATACTAAGGAAGGGAAAAAAATGTAGTATACCAAATAGAGAATGTAATGCTGAGGTTCTGTAAGGCACTGGTTAGGCTGCATTTGGATTGTTGTGAGCAATTTTTGGCCAAATATCTGAGGAAGGATGTGCCTGGGCTAGATAGGATCCAGAGGAGGTTCACGAGAATGATTCCGGGGATGACCTGGTTATCATATGATAAGCGTTTGAAGGCAATGTGTCTGTACTCACTCGGACCTCATTGTAAGTTAACGAATAGCGAAATACCCTGATAGAGTGAAGGTGGAGAGGATGCTGCACCAGTACGAGAGTCTACGACATGTACGTTTCGGAAGATGGGGATGAATGTATTTAGTCTAACAGTGGCGTATCTGTGGAAATTATTGCCACAGAAGGCTGCGGAGGCCATTGGATGTTTTTAAGGAAGAGATCGGTAGATTTTTGACTAGGATAGGTGGCAGGGGTTGTTGGGAGAAGGAGTGAGAAAAGGGGTTAAGAGTATATCTTTCTTTTCCTGTACGCTTTGCGAGAATTGTACAGAGTTCTGCGGAGTTCTTCTGTTTTGCGGAGCACCAGAATAGAAAAGATATAACTACAACTTCTATCAACTTACCTGCATCAGGGAAACGGCAGTAATCGGTGCCGTTTCTGACAGGCTACTTGTGCGGCTGAAAGCGCTGGACATTTTTCGATCTCCCGCAGCTGCGGGAGCACCGGACTTTAAATTTTCCCACGCTGGCTGTGAAACTCCCGATCCGACTGAAGAACCTAGGTATGGCACATGGAAACCCCGGGATGACTTCCAGAGCCGACGGGCTGGATATCCCAGAAGAAATGAAGCTGGAGCTGCTGATTCTGAGGGAACCCCCGTTCGTTACGGAGCTGGAGCTGCCGTCTGTGAGGGAATTCCCGTTCCAGCGCTGGTCCGCAGAAACAGCAGGTACAGGAATACACAGTACCTGGAAACAAAAGGGAAGCCTCGATTGTGACCGGAAACGTGGTCGGCGGGCAGGACTTCAGGTCAGAATGAAGCGCAGGGGACTTCGGCCCCCTCTCCCTACTATCCTACTGGCCAATGTACAGTCCCTTGAAAATAAAGAGGAGGACGTAAGGGCAAGTCTGCTTTATCGAAGACAGCTGAGGGAATGCTCTGTGTTCTGTTTCACAGAGACATGGCTCACCCCCAGCTCCCCAGACTCAGCAGTCCAGCCTGAAGGGTTCTCCATCCACCGCATGTACCGTACACTGGCATCGGGGAAAGGGAGAGGAGGGGGTGTCTGCCTCTTGGTCAACTCTGCGTGGTGCTCGGACGTGGTAGTCCTGTCCAACTCCTGCTCTGCACACATCGAATATCTGGCGGTGAAGTGCCGTCCCTTCTACCTACCGAGGGAATTCACCTCCATCATCCTGACCGCGGTCTACATCCCACCCCAGGCAGAAGTCCGTCTGGCACTGGTGGAGCTGCACGCCGTGGTCAACAAACACCAGACGTCTTACCGCGAGACATTTACCACCATTGCTGGGGACTTCAATAAGGCAAACCTAAAGAAATCACTCCCCAACTTCCACCAACATGTCTCCTGCTGCACTAGAGGACCAAACAACCTCGACAAATGCTACACCACCATCAAGGATGCCTACCGCTCTATCCCTCGCCCTCACTTCGGTAAATCCGACCATACCGCGGTGCTGCTTCTTCCTGCCTACAGGCAGCAATTAAAGAGTGCACCCCCCGAGGTGAGGACAGTACAGATTTGGTCGGCGGGGGCAGAAGAACAACTACAAGACTGTTTGGAGTCTGTAGACTGGGCTATGTTCAAGGACTCGGCAACGGACTTGAATGCATACGCCACAGTCGTTACAGATTTCATTAAGAAATGTGTGGTGGACTGCATCCCTACAAAAACCTTCCGAATGTTTCCCAATCAGAAACCTTGGATGCACTGTGAGATCCGCACTCTTCTGAAGACCAGACACCGGGCATTCATGTCTGATGACACAGTGGTCTATAAGAAGTCCAGATACGACCTTGGTAAGGCCATTAAAAAGGCCAAAAGGGAGTTCTGCTCCAAGCTGGAGGATGAGACAGATGTTCGGCAGCTGTGGCGGGAACTGAATGCAATCACCTCTTACAAGGCGAAACCAGGAGGCAGCTCGGATGTCGGCGATACATCACTCCCTGATGAGCTCAATGCATATTACGTACGCTTTGATAGGGAGAACACCGATGTGCCTTCCCGAGCCCCTATTCGCTGTGATGGTATTTCAGTCTCAGTCACAGAGGCCGACGTCAGGAAATCCTTCAGAGGGGTGAACCCTCAAAAAGCGTCTGGACCTGATGGCATAGATGGTCGTGTCCTAAAAACCTGTGCGGACCAACTGGCTGGAGTTTTTACGGACATTTTCAACCTTTCACTTCTGAGGTCTGAGGTTCCCACCTACTTCAAAAGGGCATCAATAATACCGGTGCCCAAGAAGAGCAAGGTGACGTGCCTCAATGACTATCGACCTGTGGCACTAACGCCTGTGGTGATGAAGTGCTTCGAGAGGTTGATCATGGCGCAAATCAACTCCTACCTCGACAAAAACCTGGACCCACTGCAGTTCGCTTACCGCCACAACAGATCAATGGTGGACGCGATCTCGCTGGCCCTCCACTCCGCTCTGGACCACTTGGACAACAAAAACTCATATGTCAGGCTGCTATTTATTGACTACAGCTCGGCATTTAACACAATCATCCCCTCCATGCTGGTTACCAAACTCGCAGAACTGGGTCTTTGCGCATCCCTCTGCAATTGGATCCTCGACTTCCTCATCCACAGACCACAGTCCGTTCGTATTGGTGGAAATGTGTCAGACTCGATAACAATCAGCACGGGAGCACCTCAGGGCTGCGTGCTCAGCCCCCTGCTGTACTCACTCTATATTCATGACTGCGTAGCCGGTCATAGCGCGAACTACATCATCAAGTTCGCTGACGACACCACAGTTGTGGGACGTATCACTGATGGGGATGAATCCGAGTATAGAAGAGAGATCGAGCGACTGTCCATATGGTGCCAGCACAACAACCTGGCACTCAGCTCCAGATAAACCAAGGAACTGATTGTGGACTTTGGAAGGAGTAGGATGGGGACCCACAGTCCTGTTTATTTCAACGGGTCGATGGTTGAAAGGGTCAAGAGCTGCAAATTCCTGGGCGTGCACATCTGTGAAGATCTTTCCTGGTCCGAGAACACAGATGCAATTATTAAGGAAGCTCATCAGCGCCTCTACTTCCTGAGAAGATTACGGAGAGTTGGTCCGTCAAGGAGGACTCTCTCTAACTTCTACAGGTGTACAGTAGAGAGTTTGCAGACTGGTTCCATCGTGGCTTGGTTCGGCAACTTGAACGCCCTGGAGAGGAAAAAACGCCATAAAGTAGTAAACACTGCCCAGTCCATCATCGGCTTCGACCTTCCTTCCATCGAGGTGATTTATCACAGTCGCTGCCTCAAAAAGGCTGGCAGCATGATCAAGGACCCACGCCACGCTAGCCACACACTCATCTCCCTGCTACCTTCGGGTAGAAGGTACAGGAGCCTGAAGACTGAAACAACCCGGTTTAGGAATAGCTACTTCCCCACAGCCATCAGGCTATTAAACCTGGCTCGGAACTCTGAACATTAATATCCCTCCATCTGTTATTTGCACTTTATTAATTTATTAAGTCATGGGTGTATTTATGTATAGAATTGTAGTCAATGCCTTCTATGTTCTGTTGTGCTATGCAAAGAAAGATGTGCATTGTCCTGTCAGGGACACATGACAATAAACTCTTTTTACTTTTTTTTGACTTTTTGAATTTTGACTTTGACTTTGACTTTGACTTTGAGTTTGAAATCCAGTCTAGCCCATTGAACACATTGAACTTTGTGATGGACCATCCATTAGCTAGGGTCCTGTCCAATTCCTCTCCGTCACATTGCGGATATTGAATTTTGTCTATGGAACTTATGCCCTACAACGTGAAGGAGTTGCTTGATCAGTTGATTAATTGATTAGTACGGGTGTCAGGAGTTAGGCGAGAAGGCAGGTGAATGGGGTTGAGAGGGAAAGACTGATAAGTCGTGATTGAATAGCAGAATATACTTGATGGACCGAATGGCCTAATTCCGCTCCTATAACGTATAAAGATAAGAGCTATATTCTGCACACATTATCTTCTTCCCTCTACCTATTGTACTTGAGTTTGGCTTGATTATATCTATGTACGGTGGACCTGGTCTGTTTGGATTGTCTGCCGAGCAATGCTTGTCACTATATGTTGCGACACGTGATAACAAGAAAAAACATAACACTTAATATATTACCCATTGTCGAGATACCGGAGGACCCGGAGGAAACCCGCACGCGTCACAGTGAGAACGTGCAAACTCCACACACACACAGGCACAACCCGACGTCAGGATCGTACCCAGGTCTCTGCCGCTCTACCAGCTGCTTTAGTGTGCAGTTCATAAAGATATGGAACGCTTCACATATCAGCGTGAAATTCTTGCGCAGGAGCCATGCTAATGTTCTCTGCATTGTTGCGATTTTCCTACATGTTCAGCCAAAACGAGCAGCCAGTGTATCGAGTGCTGGTTTTGAAAGCTGATCTGCACCCGATGTCTTTTTGGGATGGATATATTGGTCGGTGTGGGCAAGTTGGCATAAAGGGCCAGTTTGATGTAACACCACTCCTCATGCTCACTTGTCCTTGGCACTGCCCACACGCCACGTTGGTACCTCGAGTTTAGAAAATGTGGAAGTCTGCAAAATAACTGGCTGAACATTGGATTTTCTTTCTACTGGAGATAATCATCTGAGGACAGTATGCCCCTTAATTAATTTACCATCTTCAAATAATGCATCAGTAATGATCTGTTGCCGATGTGATCTGTTGCAGTGTTTCAATAAGAAAATGTGCTAGTACTTCAGCTTTGTAAAATGGATTGCCCTGGAAAGCATTTTATCGGGGCGCATCACAGCTTGGTTTGGCAACAGCTCCATCCAAGACCGCAAGATAATACAGAAAATTGTGGACAAACCATCACACATACCAACCTTCCTTCTACTGACTTAATTTACACGTCACGCTGGCTCGGGAAGGCCAACAGAATAATCAAAGACTAGTCTCACCGCGGACACCACACCTTCTCACCTTTCCCATCTAGCGAGATTTATAGAAGTGTAAGAAATCACACCTCCAGTGTCATGGAGAGTTTCGTCCCAGTTTGAAAAAGGTCTCCACCCAGATCTGCACATATACTTCGTCTTCCAAGATGCTGTCTGACCCGCTGAGTTGCTACAGCTTTTTGTGTTTATTTCAGGTCATAGGGCGAACGTACTAAATCCGCACAGACAACACCCGTAGTAAGGTTTGAACCCCGGCAGACGCAAAATGGTGGAGTAACTCAGCGGGAGAGTCACCATTTCTGCAGAGAAGGAATTGGTGATATTTCGGCTCTGGAGCCTTGTTCGGCATAAGAGCCAGGGCTGAGTGAGACTAGAAACATGGGAGGGTAAATTGTAAAAAATGACAGATTATTGCAGACTATACCGGATCACTGGGGGCTGTAATACATCCACTCTCCCGCTGCGTCACCGTACCAGTAAGATGTATGTGATATGTTATCCAAATGTTCCAGAACATAGGGGAGAGCTGCTGACCTATTGTGGGCCAATTGAAGCAGATCCATGTCACTTCAGGGGTAAGAGATGATTCACATCATAACCAATCTGCTGAATACTTTTATTACGGCGGATTTAAGTGATGTGCTACTGGAGATCATTTACAGTGACTTCTCTGCATGCTCTTAGTTTAGATTAGTTCAGTTTATTTTATCTCAGCTCAGTCTAGATATACAGCACGGAAACCGGTCCATTGACCAGCGATCGCTGCAGATTAACACTATCCAATACACACTTTAACAATTTATACATATACCAAGCCAATTAAACTACAGACCTGTACACCTTGGAGTGTGGGAAGAGACCGAATATCAAGGACAAAACCCACGCGGTTCCGGGCAGAACGCACAAACGCCGTATAGACGGCACCCGTAGTCGGGGTCGAATCCGGTATTCCGGCGCTGAAAGCACTGTAAGGCCGCAATTCTACCACTCCACCACCGCGCCTGCCGTTAGTTTAGAAATACGGCAGGGAAACAAACCGGCCAGTCCCACAAATCCACACCGTCCTTCGATCGCACGTTGTAACTAGGTGTGCGTTATCCCGCTTTGGCATCCAGTCCCAGGACACCATGGGACAATTGTATAGAGTGCCAATTAACCTACAAACCCGCATGTCATTGCGACTTGAGAGCAAACAGGGGCACCGGTGATAACCCACGCAGTCAGAGAGGGAACGTGTAATCCATACACACACACACACACACACACACACACACACACACACACACACACACACACACACACACACACACACACACACACACACACACACACACACAAACAGCACCTGAGGTCAGGATGATAGCTTGGTCTCACGTGCTGTGGGGTAGCGGCTCCACCAGCTGCACAACTCTGCTGCCACCACCTCGTCTTGGTAACCAACACGATAGATAGCCTTTTACCCTCGTCCTCCAGTTCCCGATTCTCCTTCTGTGGTCAAGAGATTCTATGTCTACCCGATCTATTCCTCTCATGATTTTGTACACCTCTATAAGATCACCCCTCATTCTCCTATGCTCCAAGGAATAGAATCTCATCCTGTTTAACCCCTCCCTATAATTCAGGCCCTGGGGTGAAGACAATTTCTTCGTAAGTCTTCTCTCCACCCTTCCAGCTTGAAAACACCTTTCATATAAGTTGGTAGCCAGAACTACAAACAATACTCATTATTCAGTCTCATCAACGCCTTATATTACTGCAACATGACGTCCCATCTTCTATACTCAATATTCTGACTGTTGAAGGCAATTGTGCCAAAAGACTTTTGACAATCCAATCTACCTGTGGTGCCACTTTATACGAACGATGTACTGGCACTTATTTGCCCCTCTGCTCTACAACATTCCCAGAGCCCTACCGGTCACTGTGTAGGTCGGACGTTTGCCAATGTTAGACTTCCCAAATGAAACAACTCTCATTTTCTCATTATTAGATTCCATTAACCTCTTCTCAACCAACCTGACCAAACGATGAATATGCTGCTGCATTTGTTGACAATCATCTTCACTATCTACGGTATTTTAAAGTCAACAATTCATTCCTTGTTTTTGTTCATATTGAGTGAGAGTTTTGTATGCATCGCCGTTCAAAAGGTGTTCTATCCATGATCTGTAGTTTGACTAATCAAAACTCAAGATTCGGCCAACTATGGTGGTGTCAATGCCGAATATATAGATAGCATTGGAGCTGTGTTAGCTGCATAGTCGTGTATGTGAGGAGAGTAGAGCGGGATGCTAAGCACACTGCCTTGAGGTGGGACTGTGGTGATGGTCAATGAGAAGAAACTATCAACCTGATTGAAGATAGACAGAAAGCTGGAGTAACTCCGCGGGACAGGCAGCATCTCTGGATAGAAGGAATGTGTGACGTTTCGGGACGAGATCCTTCTTCAGATTGAGAGTTGGGGGAAGGGAAACGAAATACATGGATGTGTAAGGTGTGAAAACTGAAAGATTAATGGAGTCTAACGTAAAAAAAATTGAATCGATCATTGTTAGCGGTAGGCAAAGTGACATCAATGCAAACAATGTAAAGCTTAATCAGGGAAACAGTCAGACTGTTCGGAGAACTGGGAAGGGATGGAGAGAGAGCTGAAGCACGTGTTGTTTGGAGTTAGATAATTCAATATTCATACCGCTTGTTTGTTACCTGCCCAAGCGAAATTTGATGTGCTATTCCTCCAATTTGCATTGGGACTTCCCTGACAGTAGAGGAGGTCCAGGACAGAAGAGTCAGTGTTGGTATGGGAGGAGAGTTAAATGGTCCGTAACGGATAGATCATGGAGGTTTATGAGGACTGAGCGGAGGTGTTCAGTTGAACGATCATCGAGCCTGTGCTTGGTCACGCTGATATATAGGCGTCCACACCTGGAACATCAGATACAAAACATGAGGAAATGGAAGTGAACCTCTGTCTCAGCTGAAAGGACTGTCGGGGTCCTTGGGTGGAGTCGAGGGAGGAGTTATAGGGACAGGTGTTGCGTCTCCTGCGGTTGCAGCGGTGAGTGCCTGGGAAGGGGCTATGTTAGGTGGGAAGGGATTATTTAACCAGGGATTTGCGGAGGGAATGGTCTTTGCAGAAAGCAGAAAGAGGTGGAGATGGGATGATGCGTCTAGTCATGGGATTTGCTTGGAGGTTGCGAAAATGTCGGAGATTTATGTGTTGCATGCGACGGCTACTGGAGTGAAAGTTGAGGTCTTGGGGTATTCTGTCCGAGCTGCAACTGGGGGGGGGGGTAGCAAGAGCAGACCTCCGGGGTACCGATGAGGCACGTATGAATGTATTATCTATAATATAAGGTAGGAACCCCTGTTCCCTAACGATTGGGACATCTCGGATGACCTCGTATAGAACACAGAATATAGGGTGCAGATGTGGCATAGATGGAATAATTGGCATTGGCCGATAGAGTATTTGTGGAAGACAGGGTGGGTATAAATTAAGTCTAGATAGCTGTGCGAGTTAGTTGGTTTATAAAACCTACAGTCGATAGTCAATCTCCGGTGTTGGTGACGGTGAGATCAAGAAACAGAGGGAGATGTCGGGATGATCCATTTGATTTTTAGTGCAGGATGCCTATTATTAGTTGTCAGAGGAGTTCGGGGATAGGGCCAGTGTGCGCCTGCAACATGGATTGTTCGTCGTACCCTACAAAGAGGCAGGAATAGCTGTGGCTCATACGAGTACCCATGGCCATGCCTTGGTTTGGAGGAAGTGGGAGGAGTCGAAGAAGTTGTAATGAGTACGGACCAGTGCACTTGATGGAGAAGGGTGTTGGTGGGGGAAAATTGGCTGGCTCTGGTGTCGTGGATGAATATGAGGACTTTAAGAGTGTACAATGGGAGATGATGTAGAGTGACTGAACGTCTATCTATATCTATATATTACTAAAGCTCTCATGTTGTCCTCTATCCGCATTTGCGTTTTTTTTTATTTGGGCAAAAACGGTAACCCATATCGCTTGCATTGTTTCGCCACCTTACTCGCCGTTATCGTCTGCTCCAAGTTTAGTTCCGACACGTGAAATATTACAAAAGTTATGAAGGTTTACCAAATCGTGATATCAGCAGATTGGTCTTCTCGCCTCTCGTTCACCATTAAGGTAACGCCCCTTCCGCTACTTGCTGTAAATCACCTGGGCGAGGAGAATAAAGACCCGGAGGCATGGCTGAGTCCATAAAGGAAAGGGGCAAAGGATAAAGGACAATTATTGTCACATACACCAATTGGTGAAGTGAAATATAACTTGCCATTTGCAGTACACCAACAAAAATACATCACAACATTAAAGAATTTAACATTAAGTAAAAAAACATCCCCCCCACATTGGTTCCCCCACACGGTCCAGTTATATGCCTCTTGTTCACCCATGGTCGGGCCTATTGAGGTCACCGCAGTCGCTGCGACGGCAGCCTTATGTTACATGTCGTCTCGCCGGATTATCGAGCTCCGGCGTCGAGAGAACACTCTCAGCGGCTTGGAGTGTCCGTGGCGGCCGCTACCTCCCCGGAGAACGCGATTCCGAATTCCGCAGGCCACTCTGGTCGGAGGTCTAACACCGGCGATCTCGGCGAAAGGTCCCAGGCTCCGCGGTGTTTAAACCCAGCGCCGTCCGCAGCTGGACGCACCGCGACCACAACTCCGCGATGTTGGAGTTGGCAATCTCAGCACTCCGGAGCTTACCACACGGCGACCCGGGTAAATAATCGCCCGCTCCGCGATGGTGCTTCAACTCTGTGCCGCCGCCGAAGCTGAGGTACTACCTGGTCCAGGCAGGAAACATCGCTCCAGTCCCGTAGGTAGGCCGCAAGGAAAGGGCGAAGATGCGGCTCAGTGGAAAGCCGCATCTCCGACCATTTAGGGACTGAGAAATAAAGCTTCCCCAACCCCACACTTAAAAAGACTAGAACTCCAAAACAAAACATTTTAACACACCTAAATTTAAAAAAATAAAGGTGAACGGCCAAACAGCTGCAGGCAGGGCAGCCTTACTCGACGGCGCCCCCACTCGAATGTGGGCACCACCCAAAAGCCATACTGGTTGGATAAGTAAGCGGTGCAGATCAGGCATGTGCCGTGAGTGATTACTCAGGGTAGGCATTCAGTCGGCTTAAAAAAAACTAAACCGCGCATGAGCAGATTGTTCCGTCCTTAAAAATATTTAAAAATTTATACAGTGACAATTCAATTTGACCAAGGCTTCCTCGTCTCCTTCATTCTGAATTACTCAATATGTGTGGGGTGGGGGGGGGGGGGGGGTGGGGGGGGTGGGGGTGAAGGGTGATGGCAGATGGAGAGATGGAGAGATGGTGGGAAAAACGGGAGCACAGGGATTAGTTGAATCCGATGTCACCTTATTGAATGGCAACACTTGTTCAAGGGACCAATTGGGGGAACAGTTCCTTTCACAGCGTGTGGAGAGTCTGTGCCAGGGGTAAAGTTGTGGGGAGGGCACGAGTGTTGAGAAGGAGGGTGTCAGGGATACTGCCAGTAACTAATTGACTCACCGCTGTCCGGCCCGGCGTCTGCTCAGCTATCCGAGCTACTTCTCTCCCCAACCCCCCCCCCCCCCCCCCACCCCGGCCTCAATGCGGTGGCATTCCACGCCTCCGTGCAAGGAGCGTCGCAAGTGGCATTATCCCAATCCCCTCTTTCATAACATTCGTGCAGTCCAACTTTACCCCGGGCCAGACTCTCCAAATGCTTGGGAAGGAGCTCTCCCCCCACCCCACACACCGGGAAATACGGTATTGAAAAAAATCAACAAGAAATGTACTTACCACACCATTGGTACACGGCAAACCATATTTCAAAGCACCGCCAAGAAACTTGCGGTGCGCATGTGCATGCGCAGTAGACTGATACGTATGCACAGTGCTGCAAAGGGAGAATTCCTTCTGCCTTCAACCCCGCTTGAATCTGACGGTTTCAGGCAGCGCTGACGGCACGTGGGCTGCACAGAGCTTCCCGTGTTACAAGTGCTGCGGATGAAAGGCACGGTGACTTCTGCCTACCTAAGAGATCAGTTTCTTGCACAGGCATAATTCTCCCATGCCTTCACTATCTATATTTAGACATTACTATGCTATCATTTTAGTCAGAGTAGGCAGTGCCTTACTTGCCTACCCTGACGGCACGTGCCTGGTGCAGATTGAGTCCGCGAACCGTGCGGAGGAGTGCGACCAGCGAAGCTGTCATCGAGTCCCCATCGCACCTCTAACTCCTTCCCCTCTGGTCCCCGTCGTATGCTCCTGGCCCCCGCCCCTGTAATATCGCACACCCCACCATGCCTTTTCCCCGCCTTATCTCGGAGCACTCGCCTCCCCTGCCCAACACCTCTCAACCCCCACACCCCAACACCCTACGCACACACACCCTTCCTCCCACACACCCCTCCCTTCCACACACCGCTCACAAAACTCAACCTGCCAAAACGCAACCCAAGCTCTCTCCCCCATCCCCTGCGTCTTTATAACAGTTGCGGGAGGCTCTGGATGGCTCGACCCGACCAGGGCAGGCCCGACCCAGCCCAGCCAGCGCGGAGTCGGAGATGGCGCCGATGTCGCCAAGCAGAAAGTGGAGATTCCCGGTGGAGGAGAACTACCAGGGAAGCGGACAGTGCTCGCTGTGAGTCCCCATCGCAGCCCCTACCCCCTCCCCTCTGGTCCCCCTACCTGGCTCCTGTCCCTCCCCCGTAATAGCGCACTCTCTGCCATGGCTCTTCACCCGTGTTTCCTCAGAGCTCTCTCCTCCCTGCCCGCCACACGCACCCCCACACGCCCACCACACCCCGACCCCGCAAACCCCTCGTTCCCACACACCCCTCCCTTCCACCCCTCACAACCCTCCACTACACACACAGACCCCTCCCCCCACAATGCCCACACACCACAACTCCCCACACCCCTTCCTCCCACACACCCTTCACAACTTTCCCCTGCCCCCACACACACCTCACCCCCACAACCCCTCTGCACACACCCCGCTCCCACAGTCACCTCACTCCCACAACCGCCCCCACAATACCTCCCCACACAAACCCTCCACCACTATCCTTCCCCACTCACAAACCCTCCATGCCCACACACCCCTCCCCCCCACAAACCCCCCAAACCCGGCACAACCCCCCGCCCACAAACCCCGACAACGGGCACCCCCCCAAAATGCACCCCAGAGAACGCCACAACACCCGCCCACACACCCCGCCCACTACAACTCCCCCGGCCACCCACCTCTACCCCAACAGCCCTCCTGTACCCACAAACACCTCCACCATAACACCCCCTGCCCCAAAACCTAAGCGCACAACCCTCCTCCACTCGCACACCCCGCCCACATTAACGCCCCTACACTCCACACCACCACGCCCACACCCCCCCCCCCCAAACCACCCGCTGCCCCTCCCACATCATCCCTTCCCCCCAATAGTTCAGATAACAGTCGAATTTTAAGAAAGGAAGGATGGTGAAAACGGGGACTTATGGACCGGGTAGCCATACATCGGTAGTCAGGAAGGTATTTGAGTCGTTAATTTAAGATGTAAAAGCAGTGCATTGGAAAGCACTGACAGGATCGGTCAAAGTTAGCATGAATTTATGAAGCGGAATCATGCTTGAATAATGTGGAAGTTTTTGAGGATGTATCAGGTAGAATGGATAAAGGAGAGCCAGTGTATGTGCTGTATCTGGACATTCAAAAAGCCTTTAACGAAGTCCCACACAGTAGATTAGTTTGCAAAATTAGAGCACATGGTATTTGGGGTCGGATATGACATGGATAGAGAACAGGTTAAAAGACAGGAAGCAACATTTCGGAATAAACGAGTCATTTTCAGAATGGCAGGCAGTGACCAGTAGGGTGCCGCAATGCTCTGTGATGGGACCCCAGCTAGTTACAATATAGATTAACAATTTAGACGACGGGATTAAATGTAACAACTTCAAGTTTCCGGATGACGCAAAGATGGGTGGCAGTGTGAGCTGTGAAGATGATGCTGTAAGGCGGTAGGGCGACTTGGATAGTTTCGGTGAGTGAGCAGATGCATGGTAGATGCAGTATAATGTGCATAAATATGAGTTAAGAACAGGAATTATATGAATGGTAGAGATGCTGGAGTAATTCAGCAGGACAGGCACCATCTCTGGAGAGAAGGAATGCGTGATGTTTCTGGTGAGACCCTTCTTCAGACTGAATGGAGGCCTCTGAATGTTGTCAGATTAGGAAAGGGTGTGTGCAACAAGATCTGGTTGTGCTTACTGATCAGTCACTGAAAGTAAACATGCGAATGCAGCAGGCACTGAAGAAAGTTGATGGCATGTTGGCCTTCATTGCGAGTGGATTTGAGTTAAGGAGCAAAAAGGTGATGTATTGCGGTTGTTCGGGGCCCTGGTGAGAAAGCTCCAAGACCATTCTGCACAATTTAGGTCTCATTTGAGAATGGACATTATTGCTGTTGATGGAGTGCAGCATAGTTTCACCAGTTTAATTCACGGGATAGGGAGACTGACATATGATGAAAGAATGGGTCGACTGGACTTGTACTGACTGGAATTTAGACAGATGAGAGGGAATGTTATAGAAATATAAATTGTTAATGAATTGCTCAGTCTAGATGCAGGAAAAATGTTCCGATGTTGGGGGAGTCCAGAACCAGGGGTTACAGTTTAAAAATAAAGGATATGTCAATTAGTACTGAGATGATGAGAAACCTTTTCACCCAGAGAGTTGTGAATCTGTGGAATTCTTTGTCACTGAAGGAAGTGGCGGCCATTTCACTGGGTGTTTTCAAGAGATAGTTAGATTTGGTTCTCGGGGCTAAGGGAATAAAGGGTTAGAGGGAAAAAGCCGGAAAGAGATACTAATTTTGGACGATCGACCAACATGATATTTAACGGCAGTGCTGGCTCGAAGTGCCGAATGGCCTTAAAAATATCTAAATTTATTTCAAGAGGGCTTGAATTTAAAAAAATAATTAAACATGAAAGGTGTTGTGTATTTGGGTGCTTGGAACTGACTTAAAATAACACTCAGATACAGGAGTTGCTAAACAATCTTCTTTATTCGAGGACGCCACCTTGAGTCTCTACAGCGCACGCGTCCCCTCGCACAAGACATAACATATGCTAATTATATTACATACATCACACTGTTCCCCCTTTATCTTGGAAGCAGTTAACACTATTTACATTATATACATCACACTGCTCCCCCTTGAACTTGGAGGCGAATAACACAATTTATATTACATTAAATATAATTGATTAACACACTGTTGCAAAATTGTATTATTACAGTCCTCTTACATTACATCCTCATAACTGTAATAATCGTATCTAAACTTAGCACATAATTTCTCGTTCCACTCATCTTCCTTAAACAACATACATCACCCATGCCTTTGTGTTATTGTTTTACGTTTTGTTTGAATTGCGCACCCTTTCTATCACTCGACCTGTATCTCTGCCCCTTCCCTTTTTAAATATCCTAATTAAATATGAATATTCCTTCCTGTTTCTGTTATTCTGCTAAAATTAAGTCACTCTGTTTCTGTTCCATATTTGTCGGTGGGATCTCAAACGAGTGCAGGTATTCGTTTTCTAGCAGCTTCCTCTGTCGCTCAGTTTCCTGGCGCTGCGTACTTATATGCTCTTGTTGTTTAATTACATTCTACAATTCATAACCCTTTGTCCATTGCTCAGTGGAGGAAGCTCCATGCTGGTGGACATACTATAGTGAAGTGCCCTAATCGCAATCGGTCCTGCATATGGTCTCCACCGACAAGCATCTCTTCTTTAGACGTTTCTATTGACAGCTTTTTGCTCATCGTCACATGTTTATTTACCCGTCTTTGTATCGTTTAAGCCTTTTCTGTTGTTCATCTATTAGTCTTCTTAAATCACCTTTTTGGTTAATCATCAAGAAGTAGGATCGATATCGTCTTTGCAATATAACAGTGGCTTTAATTTACGCTCCGTATTGTTTTCTTGCTTTAGAAGCACGGTAGTGAGAATGCACTACAACTGCTGTATAATTCTGTTTGAGGAAGTTCTTCCTATATCGTTTGACTCTTTTGTATCCTTTAAGCCTTTTCTGTTGTGCATCTATTTGTCTTAAGTCTTTCCTATACCAACTCATGCGGAGTACTGACTGAACTGTTACAGTAGCCCTATTTGATTAATCGACTGCCTAACCACCCTACCCTTGTAGGCAGCCTGAATGCGAATGTTTGCATACCTCATTGACTGATATTGCACAAACTGGGAATGACCTATTTTGCATACTTTGTACCACTTCTGGAGCGAAATGACTGCTTGTCGCATAGCTCTATAGCGTACCCTTGCTCGATAACCACGGAATGAAGCTTGCAGAGTGACTATAGCCGCACTTTGCATCAATAAATATTTTCTTGGAATGCACATAATAAAGAAAGACTTAATATGGCGTGTTGCCTTAATTTTCTCAACCAATTCTCCAGCTTTAATAGCGCGATAGAAGGCCTGAATACAAACCATTGCCTTTCTCAAACTATTATAATGCCTAACGTGGACATCGCTTATCTGGCATGCTTTGTATCGTTGCTGGTCCGCAATTAGAGACAAGCATTTTTTCTTGAAATACTGACGCTGTTTATGCATCTGATAATAAGTCTCTAGGCCCTTGGCAGATTTGTTCATGCACCGCAATTGCTTTCGAACAACCATCCCTCGGTAGGCAGCCTGAAGCAGCACAGCACCGCTGTGTACCTTCATGTAAGCATTGTGATCACTTTCCATATGAAGGTGTGCCTATAATGGCTTTGTACTATTATATCTAACAATATCATCGCCCTGTATGGAAGGTATACCCTGTGCCTTCTAAGTGCTGCTTGCATTAACGTTGCTGCCTTCTGTTTGTTCCGGATCTCTCTCCGTACATTCATCCCCACGAATGAAGCTTGATAGTTAGGGTTACCCTTTGGATGGCAATGCCCCTTTGCATTTGAGTTCTGTCCCTTTGCATTTGACTTCTGTCCCTTTGCATTTGACTTTTGCCCCTTTGCATTTGACTTTTGTCCCTTTGCACTTGACCATTGTCCTTTTGCACCTGGCCGTTGTCTTTTCGCACTTGAGCTTCGTCCTTTTGCACTTGACCTTTGTCATATCGCACTTGACCTTTGTCCCTTTGAACTTGACCTTTGTCCATTTGCACTTGACTTGTGTTTATTTGCACTTGTGTCCCCTGGCACATGACCCTCGTCCTTTTGCACTTGACCTTTGTCCTATCGCACTTGACCTTTGTCCCTTTGCACTTGACCTTTGTCCCTTTGCACTTGACCTGTGTCGCTTTGAATTTGACTTGTGTCCCTTTGCATTTGATCGTGTCCCTTTGCATTTGACTCGCGTCCATTTGCATTGGAAGTGTCCCTTTGCACTTGAATTGTGTCCTTTTGCACTTGACTTTTGTCACATTGCACTTGACGTTTGTCCTTTGAGGGGAAACACTGCCATCTTTAGTTCAGGTTCCTTACCTCTGGATATCCTTGGAGGTTTCGGCGAGAAAATAGCCATTAATGCCTCCTTAGACTCCTCGTACGTTTTGTCTGTGGGCTTTGCTGGCAGCAGCAACATCCGTACGGTATGATAACCCTCTCTTCCTAAGCCTAATATGAAGCATGCTCTCTACTTCTCCTCTGCAGTGATATCATTGGAATTGAAACAATCCTCCAAGACTTCGGTCCATTTATCAAAATTACACCCAGAATCTAACTGGGGCACCTTTCCTACAATTTGAAAAGCCATGCTACCCTGTTGCTATTCAGGTTCACTATCTTCTGTTCTCTAACTGTGTTTTTCAGCACTGGACTTAATCCACTTACACATTAAGCAGCGATCCAGCTCACTGATTATTACTAATTCTTATAATAATCGATTGATATTATTAACCAACATTTCATGTTAATAGTCCACCCGAACATTTTACTCCATATTCCTTTCATGCACATAGATCTACTATTAATAACAGTGACCAATGCATTACATCCAAACAGTCCCGCGTTTACTATGAACGAATAGTGTATAATGCATAACATTCAAACAGTGCTTTTACTGTGAAGCAATTCACCGATCAGGTTTGTTGGCCTATGGACTCCGGTGCATCCTCGGCCTCTCGGAATGTCCCCATCGTTATTTTTTGCTGGAGGCCTCTTGAAAGTCCGCCCCTATTGTGCGGTCGGACCCTCTTTTCTGCTCACGGTCGGGCTTTCTCTACTCTCGGTCGTCTCCTGAGACCGGCCTTTGCAAGTTCGTCTCTTGCGACCTGGCTTCATCTCACCACCGGGCTGACTGTGGTGCCGGCGGGGCTGACTCCGCTTTCGACGGTGGCTTCTTCGGACCTGTCAGTGGCCTACCCGGTACAGGGCCCTCACTCGACATCGATGGCAGCTACTAGGTCTGGCTGAGGGCGACACAGCCCTGGAAAAAGTACGAAGTCGCTGACGGTTATCGGACCTGTCCGTGGCCTACACGATACACGACCCTGGGACTCACCCTAAGTCGTTGGCGGCTGCTGGGCCTCTTCTGCCCCTTTGCCGTGGTGGCACGGCCCTACAAAGCGTTCCAGGTATACTGACACCGTCACTGTCCTGCTGGTTAGGCTTCCAGATTTCGGCTGCGTTCTTCGGAGATACTTACTTACTGTCCCACTTGTTTTCCTTGCGCTCTTGCTTCCCATTCCCACTTAACTCTTTTTTGGAACCAATTCAAAACCATTTGGCGCCAAATCTTTTTTCTTGGTGACGTTCCACGTTGTCTCCAAACGCAATATCTTCGTTTTAACTTTTGTTTTTTGCTTGACAGTCCTCCTTCTTTCATTTTCTGGTCTTCCAACCTCGTCGCCATTGTGTTGTGTATTTGGGTGCTTGGAAATGACTCAAAATATCACTCAGATACAGGAGTTGATAACCCAGCTTCTTTATTCCATGACGTCACCTTGAATCTTCGCAGCGCATGCGTCCCTTCGCGCAATACATAACATATGCTAATTATATTACATACATCGCAAAAGGTATCTAATGCTGAAACCCTATACGGCGCTGGTCAGACCTCATTTGGAATATCGTGAACACTTTTTGGCAATATGTCTGAGGAAAGATGTGTTGGCCCAAGAGAGGGTTCAGATCGTAATCCCTGGAATGAGTTGGTTTACTTATGATGAGCGTTTGACGGCAGTGGAACTGCACTAGTTGGAGTTTAGAAGAATGGAGGGGGGGGGGGTCCACATTGAAACGTACCGAATCGGGAAAGGCTTATATAGAGTGGATATGGAGAGGATGTTTCCATTAATCGGAAGTCTAGGTGTAGAGATCATAGCCTTAGAATGAAAGGATGTAACTTTATGAAGCAGATGAGAATACATTGATTTAGTCTGAGGGCGGTGAAGCTGTGGAATTATTTGCCACAGAACATTGTGGAGGTCAACAATACGGCTTTGGAGTATGTAAACTGGAGCACCCGGAATAAACCCACACACCTCGGGGCTGCGTCCAAATATAGACTTAGATGTTCCGAGAACAAACGGCTGAAATTAGGTGGAATTTATCAAATGTGTAAAGGAATATTTTCCGAGTACAAACTGCGTGCAGACTGTACCCGTGGTCGGGATCGAACACGGTCTCCGCTGCGCCACCGCACCGTGCCGGATTTTAAAGTAAAATGGGGAAAGAAGAAACTGCAGATACTGGAATGTTGAGTAGAACACACAGGGCTGGAGGAAATAAACGGTTCAGGCCGCGTCTGTGTAATGAATGAATGGGCGGCGTTTCGGCACGGGAGCCTTATACAGACTAACAAGGGTGGTAGTTATGCGAGGGGAGGTGGAATAGAGACGTGTGGCGCGTTTGCACCTATAAAATCACTGTTTGATACAGGGCGTACGGTTTGCTTGGCAGATGGGTTGAAATATATGGGTGGAAAAGGTGACAAAACCTGTAGCTGAAAGGGAGACCACAAGAGGTCAGATAAGAAAAGGAGGTGCGCAGTAAGACAGTAAGCCGGGGTGCACACTGTAGTTGGAAGGTGAGCTGTGAGAGGGGAATAGGGAAGTGAATAAAAGGTAAATTAAGTTATCTCCGGATTGTTCCAGGTGCAACGTACTAGTTAAGGTAGGAGTCGGAAGGTAGGACAGATATTTCCGTGGGCGAGGAGTTGGTGCAAGAGGTTAACATTCAGAATTTGTGGACGTTAGATATCTCCGGGGCAGAGGAAACCTGTACGACAATTTATCTCACAATGTGGTGATCGTATCGCAAGCTTGTTGCCCAAATTTGACCGAGTCCTGATTCTTGGTGACTTTAACATTCATATCTGCTGTCCCACGAAACCTCTTGTGAGTGAATGTATGAACCTGGTTGAGTACTTCAATCTGTCTCTCCTCACCATGGACCCACGTGCAAGCCTGGCCATACACTAGACCTAGTGCTTTCGTCTGGACTCCCGATTTGTAACACAGATATTATTAATGCATGTCTGTCTGATTACAGTGCTATTATATTCGATACGTCTCTGCCTTTCTCCCCCTCAAATCCCATCTCCCTGCTCGCTACTCCCGCTACGTTAACTCCACGACGGCCTATAAGTTCTCCAAGGCTTTCATAGCCGCCCCGACATCTGCACTATTGATGCGTCTATCCTCCATCTCAGCACCGACGACCTCGTTTATATACTAAATACTACTTGCTGTTCCATTCAGGATTATTTAGCTCCTCCTAAATTGAAAACGCCTAAGTCTAATGGCGAGCAGCGGCTCAATGACACGACCCTAAGAAGAGAATGCAGAAAATCGGAACGTAAGTATCAATCTGATAAGCTTCAAATTTCCTTTGGAATCTTGATAAACAATCTTCACAAATACCAGGAAGCAGTAAGATATAACCATATAACACAGAACCATATAACAATTACAACACGGAAACAGGCCTCGGAAAATATAACCATAAAACATGTAACCATATAACAATTACAGCACGGAAACAGTCCGTGCCGACCATTTATTTTACCCTAGTCCCATCTACCTGCACCTGTCCTCAGACCATACCCCTCATTCCCTTCCCGTCCATATACCTATCCACTTTACATTTAAATGTTAACATCAATCCTGCCTCCACCACTTCTGCTGGAAGATCATTCCACACAGCCACCACTCTCTGAGTAAAGAGGTCCCCCCTCATGTTACCCCTAAACTTCTGTCCCTTAATTCTCATGTCATGCCCTCTTGTTTGAATCTTCCCTACCCGCAATGGGAAAAGCTTATCCACGTCAACTCTGTCTATCCCTTTCATCATTTTAAAGACCTCAATCAAGTCCCCCCCCCCTTAACCTTCTGCGCTCCAAAGAATAAAGACCTAAAATCTGCAAGAACAAAATACTTTTCCACCCTTATCTCCAAAAACGCTCATAACTCCAAGGTCCTTTTTAGCACCATCACCTCCATCGTTTGTCCTGCCCTCCTCACCAGCTTAACTGGATCCCCTGCTAAGTACGAGAAATTTACTATCTTTGTCACCAGCAGAGTACGAACATAAGAACGAATATCTCCCCTCACACCCATGACCTGGCCGTCTCATTGGTATGTTCTTCAAAATTAGATTGTTTCCAACCCGTTACTCTTCCCTCCCTTGTAAAACCGATCATCACCATGAAACCTACTGCCTGTCCCCTCAACACTGTCCCCTCTGCCCTCCTAAAGAACGTCATTACAGTAGCCGGTCCCAGCATCCTCGCCATCTTCAACAGTTCTCTGGCTACCTGCTTCAAGCATGCGGTGGTCCAGCCACTGCTGAAAAAAAAATCTAAACCCAACCCCACCTTGCAAAGCAACTACAGACCCATTTCGAAACTGCCTTTCCTCTCAAAAGCCATTGAAAAGGCAATTGTAAGTCAACCTTGTTGCAGGTACATAATAACCTACTGCTCACCGTTGACTCCGGCGACTGTGCAATCTTACACCTTCTCGGCCTCAGCGCTGCATTTGATACTGTCGACCACACCATCCTAATTGCCCAAGATCCTCCGTCCTGTCTACAAATACCTCAATGGGCTTGCACCCACCTATATTAAAATCTGCTCACCCACCGCATCACCTTCAGGTCCACCAGATCGGCTGACTTGGGGTTGCTGAACATCCCGCTGTCCAGTCATAAGCTCAGGGGCGACCGCGCCTTTGCGGTTGCAGCTCCCAGACTATGGAACAACATCCCTCTTCCCATCGGAACTGGCCCCTCCATCGACTCCTTAAAGTCGAGACGAAAAACTCATCTCTACTCCCAACCCTTACTTGACTTCCTCTGAGCGAGCGCTGAAATGTATGTAGTGATGTTTGGATTTAACCTATGAAACACAGCTGTTTGTTATACTATTCTTATAACAATGTAAAGCACTTTGTCCAACGACAGTTCTTTAAATGTGCTATATAAATACATGTGACATGACTTGTCTGAACAAGGCTGGAGTGCAGCTGAAGTCGAACTAAAACAGTGTACATGTGCTACAGACGTGGGAACAAAAGGGGAGAGCGATTTGTTTAACTGGTGAAGGAGAATTTCACGGCAATTTTTTGAGATTCCATTGCAGATGCATCATTCAGCGACCCTATTTTGTCCGAGTTACGAAATAAAAATGGGATGATTACTTTGCTGAGAGTGTAATATATGCCTGAATTGGTCAAATAGAACAAATATAACCCGGAAATAAATACATATTTAAGGCTAATAGTATTGTGAGAGTAGGTGATTTAAACTTTCCCAAATATAGACTGGGGAGGTCCTTGAGCAAAGGCCTTAGATTAAGTGGAATTCGTCAAACGTATACAGGAATATTTCTTCAGACCGGGCGTGATTGTTATATTTGAATAAGACACCAATATAGGTGACCACAAAAGATGGTTGTCCAAAATTGTGGATAAGCGGACCGAGGAATGGCGAATGAACTTTAATGCAGATGAATGCGCGGTGTTGCTTTTTGGCGAGTCAACCAGGGCAGAACCTTCACATTGAACGGCAGGGCCCTGTGGAATATTTGTGAATGGAGGGATTGAGGTGTGCGTTGTACCTAAAAGTGGCGCCACAGGCAGAGAGGGTTTTAACGAAATGTTTTGGAAGATTAGTCTGTATACGTCACGATATTAAGCATAGATTTTGTGTTGTGTTGTACAAGTTTTGGTGAGGTCACACACAGAATACCCTGTCCACTTTACACAAACAATGTAGGAAATATGTCAGTAGTCTTGAAAGAGCACAGAGGAGATTGCCAGGGGATGCCGCCAGGACTCGAGTACCTGAGCTTCAGGAAAACGTTGGGCGGACAGGCTGCTCGTTGGAACGCCAGGCACTGAAGGTTGATCTTCTGAAGGTGTAGAAAATGAAGAAGGCAATGCATCGGGTGAATTAACATTGTTTATTTTTACCCGGTTTGGGAGAATCAAAAAGCTGCGGACATTGGTTTAAGATGAGTAAAGCGGGATTTGGCAGGAACCTGAGGACAAACCTATTCACTCGGAGGAATTTGGATATTGGAGGGGGCTACCAGAGGAGGTAGGTGAGATAGCTTGGATAAAAAAATGCAATCGGGTCTCGGACATGTACATGGAATGGAACGGTATGGAGGGATATGGGGCAAAGGATGGCAGTTGGACCAGTGTCGAAAAAGAATGTGGGCCGCATTGTTAATTTTGGACCGAGTGGAATGTTTCCGTGCTGGATAGCTTCGTCAGTCGAACTCAAGGTACATACCGTTAGGTAATAAGGTACCCAAGTGGAATATGAGGTGCCGATCGTGCAACTTGCGTGCACAATTTGCCAAATGATGAGACAAAGGACAGATGGGGCGGGGTAGGAATGGGAAAGGGAACGATAATGGTTGGCAAGAGGAGATCCAGCGGGCTTTGGCGGGCAGAGCGCTTTTCAGTAAAGGTGTACATGTATACATGACGTGTACATGTAAAGATAAATACGTTTACTTGTACATAGGTTACATTATTATGATTTGCATAAAATGCAGAACATATAAATCCACCATTGGCTTTAAATAAACGGCACAGAAGGTTCCTGAATCATGCCACAACCGGTCTGCAGGGGGCGCGCGATCCTTCACTCTGACACATTCAGGGAGCCCGGTCCAGAAATACTCAGAGCTGGTCTCATTCACTCGCTTTCCTTCCCGCTGCGGTAATCAGCTCGCGTTGTTTCAGTCCCCAGACAGTTGTTCGAAACATTCACCATGACTCCCTTATTGCAACATTTCCTGACCCAGCAGTGTGTCTTTATTTCTTAATTGACGCTACAGCTATGGTTACCTCGTTTACCCCTTCATTATGAAATACACAATTCTTAAATCTAATTTATTTTTGAACAATCACAAGACGTATCTTGAATGGATACATGATTGCATTCTTCAATTCCTCCCTGAACTTAGACTGAGTCAGCACGTAAATAAACGTGTTCGTGCACGAACTCACAATTTTAAGCATGTCCCCGGCAACAAATGTCAGGAACAATGGGTGATTCCAGCTTGGATAATAGTGTGTGTTAGAAAAATGCGAATAAATAAAGGTGATTAACTCCGTCAGCCAGAGGAGAATAAAACTGCCGGACAGACAGAAGAGTAAAATTATCGATTTCCTCCGACTTTCCATCTCCGGGTCCTCCTTTTTCTCGCCACTAACGTGAGCGCAGAGCTTCCTGCGGGCTCGGCTCGCCACCACGATCGATCTGACCGTCAGGATATTAAGCAAAACAATTACGAGGAACGGAATGAGAGGGGTTAAAATGTTATGTGTCCAGGAAAAGGCAAGCCAGCCGGGCTTGGAATAATATTCCGCTTTTTCAGTGCAGTCAATCGGCACACCAGGCCACATAGATTCAAATGCAAAGTAGTAGGGGATGTTCCGTAATATACTCACCACATACACTGTGGCTATTGCCACCCTGGCGGTTCTAACCGTGCAGTACCAGCTCTTAAAGTCCTGGCAACATATGGCCACACAGCGATCAAATGTAAAAGCGACTGTTAACCAGACTGAGCAGTCTAGAGTCGCAAAGGCCATCGTATTTTGTAGGGCGCATGCAATCGTATGAGTTAAGCCGCGAAAAATTGCACCATAAAGGTATTCTATCGCCACGTTGAAGAAGACGACCAACAGGTCTGCTGCCGCCATCGCCACCATATAGTGTCTGATGCACCGGGACAGTCCGCACTTGCCCCGTCCGAGAATGATGATCGCCACCAAATTACCTGTGAGAAAATGAACATAGACAGCTGTTCAACCTGGTCACCAGGTGCAATGTGCTCTCAATGTTGGTGGTCATGGTGCAGGCGCAACCCCTACAGCTGTCTTGCGGTTATAGCATCCACCCGAGCTAAATTTCCATTTGCCTTGAGATCCAGAATAGATCACGTCCGTTAGTTCAATGTATTGTGAATGCGGAGTTGACAAGATGTTTAATTTTCACGTGTACCGACAGTGGTATAAGGAAATTCATTCTTGCAGCAACATAAGCAGGCGTCATCGCAACACATGCAGATAATATGGAATAGACAACGGAAAACATTCCGTAGTTACCACGATGACACCGCGATAACCCTTCTATTTGGTGCAATCACTGGCAGTCCAAAGCAGTTGGTTTTGGTTTGCGTAGGGTGAAGTGGAGTAGCCGTGTCCAGCATGACCGTTGTCTTCAAAGCCCCCTTTGTGTGTGACTGCTTTAAGCTGCTGTATTCCGTGAGAAGAATACGATGGATCCTGTGTAACTTTTATCTCGATCCGGAGCGAACAGAGACCCGCTTTTGAGTTGCTATTTCGTGGCGTATTTCAGATGTGCAAACCCCGGGCAATGCTTCACTCTCCTAACTCCTTACACATGCAAAAATTCAACCGCTCAACACTGTTAATTGACAAGCAGATGAAAAGACTTACTGAGCAGTCCGACGATTGTAATGATGCACAGGCAGTAAAATTTGACATTGAGAAAGATAATTATTGAGCTAAAGCCCATTGCTGACGTATGTGGGATATGAAGATGTCGCCTGGACGGCCAACCGTCCCGTGTAGGTCGTCACTGCCAGTAGCTCAAAGTAGCCTTTCGGGTTGATTTATACCTCACGAAATTCTGATGTTGTCAATTACAATTCTCCAAGTTGAACATTAGTTCCGCTACATTAACCACGTTGTGAAATTCTGTTTACCTGGTATTTCTGAAAAACCTCTTGAGATTGTCTCATCATGTTTTGAACACCTTTCGACACATTTCCCCACCCCACCCACCTCCACCATAAAGAATCCAGTTCCCCGATCGGACTGCGAGCACGGATGTTTTTCACGGAATCTCGGTGGGCGAGCCAACAATGGGCCAGATCTAACCATCAAGCGAAGCGCCGCAAAAAAAAAAACTTGAGTTTCTCAGCGGGTCAGGCAGCATCGTATGACAAAAATGGATTAGGTATCTTGTCGGTTTGAAACCATTTTTCAAACTGAGAGTCAGGGAAAGGGGAAGCAAACATATAGATGGTGACATGGAGAGACATATATAAGATGGATGAAAGATATGCTAAAAAAGTAACGATGATAAATGAAACAGGCCATTGTTAGTGGTGGGTAGGTGAGAACCCGTGCAGACAATGAGAATCAACAAGGCAACACAGAAGCTAGTACAACGATTTGGTTGAAGGGGGTGGAGGGGGGGGGGGGGGATGGGGAGAGAGGGAATGCTTCAAGGTTTGCTTGAAGTTATCGACACTAATATTCATACCGCTGTGTTTTAAGCTGTCCAAGAGAGAAATGAACTGCTGTTCCTCCAAATTCCGTTTGCCCCACTCTGACAGTGGCGGACGCCGACAACAGAAAGGGCAGTGTGGGAATGGGAAGCGGTGTTAAAAGTATTTTGCAATGGGGATATAATGTAGGCAATGGGACGGTACTGTGGAGAGATGCTGTCTCTCAGCACGCGCCCAAGATAGACCTGTATAATTCCAGTCAAATTGGTATTGGGATCAGTCGGTGACCCGAGGGTAGGGCTATGCCTCCTTCTACATGTACCACTGAACGTGGGTATGTAGGCGCAGGATACAATGAGAAAACAAATGCTCTGTTGGCGCTTTATTCTGCAAGTATTTGCGAGCCGAGAGTTCAGACGTCTTACGTTAATTATTGGATAGGTGGTACATTGCAGAAGGACAATCGGACCCTCTTACATCTTCCACCTCCAGGATCGTCGTTAATCATCTTCTTAAACATCCATTTCCCGCCTTTAGCTCATCTCCATTCATCGCCCCTCTTTCGTATTAAAGCATATGTACTTGCAATATGCGTTTAAACATTTAACGGCTTGTTCGCGCTGAATTGTGGTAGAGGATTACACAGTGACATCATCCTCTGGATGAAGAACGGTGTCCCGAACTTGATCTAATTCAGAACTATAAATCGTGAGCGGAATAGATCGAGTAGAAGCACAGAGTCTCTTGCCTAGTGTATGGAAATCGAGACCCAGAGAAAATAAGTTTAATATGAACTGGAAAAGCTTTAATAGGATTCTGAGGGCTAACTTAATCACACAGAGGGTGGTTGGTGTATGGAACCTGCATGCAGCGGAGCTAGTTGAGGCAGGAACTATCGCCACGTTTAAGGGTCAATTAGTGAGACACAGGGATGGGACAGTTTCTGAGCGATATAGACCAAATGCAGACAGGTGGGACTAACGTAACTGAACATGTGGGGCGTGCTGAAAATTGGGGCGACTGATCTGTTTTCACCGTAAATTGTTTCCAGTTGAAGTACTTCGTACTATCTGTTGCCCGGATTCTGATCTCTCCAGCCACTGGCAGCATCCTCCCAGCGTCCACTTCACCCAATGCCGTGAGACATATGCAGGATTTCACGATGAAACAGGCCGTAGTGATACCACTCAATATGCTCTCCGCTGCCCAACTATAGATAACCTAGAGTATCATATCTGACCTACCCAATCTGCGTAATCTTGTCAGGAAGTAAAGGCTTTGATGTGCTTTCTTATAAAGGCTTTGATGCGCGAGGAAGGTCCTCGGAGATACGCATCCTCAGAATGGTGACGTTTTTGACTCTCTCCGCCATTGTATCGTTGATATAAACAGGATATTGGGTCCTTATTCTTCCTCTTCCAAAATCCGCAATTAGTTAATAGTTTTTACTGACATTAAGAGCCAGGTTTTGTGCTTGTATCATTTAGCCAATCGATTGATCTCACATCTACACTCTGAATCATCGCCATGAGTAATTCTTCCAACAACGGTGGTCTCGTCCTCGAACTTGAAGATGGAGTTCGCCCTGTGTCCGGCTATACAATCATGAGTATAGAGTGTCAAGCAGCCTTTCCGTCATATCACCCCTTTTTATATTAATTTTGTGTCCTGTTAAAACAAATGATCGTTGGAGGTCTTGTTTGATGTCGTGGGTGGGGGGAGGGGAAGGGGGGAACTTTATTTCCTGGTCCCTACCTGGTCGGAGAGGCGACTTCCCTCCGAGCTGCTTCTTAGCCCCATCCTCGCGGTCTACCTTCGGGACTGGAAAGGCGACTGCTGGTAGGACCGGCCAGAACCCCAGCTTCGGCGGCGGCGCAGCACTGAAACACCGTCACGGAGGGGGCGATGCCTTACCGGGTCGCTGTGCGGTCAAGCTCCGGAATGTTGTGACCGCCAACTACAACATCGAGGCGCTGAGGTCAGCGGAGCGTCCAGCCGCGGCCGACGCTGGATTAAAAACAGCGCGGAGCCTGCGACCTCTCGCCGAGATCGCCAGAGTCGGCGCTCCGACCAGCGCTCACTGTGGACATCGGGAGCCGCGGTCTCCGGGGAGGGAGCGGCCGCTCCAGACACTCCAAGCCGCTGAGTAGTGTGTTTCCCGACGCCGGATCTCCATCATCCGGTAAGAGGGCCTGAAAACATCGGACTGGCTGCAGAGGCCACAAACAGGAAACGACGTCGGGTGATCAAAGAAGAAGATGGCTGAGCTTTCTAGTGCCTTTCCCCAAATTGGAAACTTTTGATTCTGCTGTGGGTGGATTTCGTGTTAAATTCAATAACGTGGTATCTCAGTTTTCTTGTTTTAATTTTTTCTATGGGTGTACGGTAACCTGATTATTTGTTCTATGTAAAGCACCTTGGTTTCAACGCGAGTTGATTTAAACGTTTTATATAAATAAAATGTACGTTTTCCTTACCTACACTCAAATCCACTTGCAAATATCGGGTGATAGGCATATTATCTCCCCAATGGCTTGCAGTCCTCACATGTGAACTTACAAGGCATCCAGGTAACAATAAATTCCAAAAATCTGTAATTCCATGGTCCCTCATTCTTTAGTCGCCTACACTTGGTAAATAAAAACTCTGCATTGTCCTTACCGATTGTGATATTGCAAATCTTTATATGACCACCCCACATCCTCCTCACTGTACACAATCTGGCATTCAACACCTTCATTACCGTAATCTGGTCTGTCTTCAAGACCTTTCCATCAACCGTTCCAATCGGAGCACGGGACACCGCAGAGACGCGGGTGAGCATCTATATACGAATACGGGGGGGGGGGGGGGGCGAAGGCAGCCTCTGTGGAGAGAATGGAGGGACGACAATTCTGGTCAGAACCGTGTAAGCATCCATCTTTCCGATTGATTGCAGAAAAGCGCGAAAACTGGGAAAGAGATGTGAGTGTGGGACGAAGATTGGCAGCGCGTCCCGCGTGGCAGCGGCCCCAGCTGCTTGTCTGTCTTTTTTACTTGTTTTTCTCTACTTAAATGTAGTTGTTGTGTTTATTAATGCTGTGTTTTAACTGTATATATGTGAGGGGCGGGGACTTTGAAAATCTCTTCCATGCACGGAGTACACGATCTTTTCCTTGTCGGGTGTCCGTTGTCGTTGGGGCCTAGCAACATGGAGCGGACTACAAAAGGAACGCACCTGGAGGCTTCAGTCGCGGAGCCTGCGGAGTTGTGGACTTACCATTTTGGGGCTTGCTCGCATCGGAACGTGCGGAGCGGTGGTGGCTCGCTGCTGCGGCCAGACTCCAGAGCTCGGAGACTCCAACCGCAGGTCCGGTGGACTGTGATATCGGGAGCTCGCGGGTCCGGGTGGGAGACTGTTTTTCGGAGCTCCGGCAACGCAACTTCTCCAGCCAGTGTCACGGGGTTAGAACGACCCGGAGCGGTGCCGAACATCGCCCGGCGCGGCATTAACTGTCGTAGGACTTACCATCCTCCGCTTGGGGCCTCACCATCGGAATAAAAATGGTGCACAGTGGAGAGAAAATACTTTGCCTTCCATCACAGTCAGGAGGAGATTGACTGAGATGGTTGTTTGTGTGAATTCAATTGTTTGTGAGTCTTGTAGGATTTGTTTTGCTTGTATGGCTGTAGAAACAGAGTTTCTTTTGAGCCTCACTGAGATTCAAATGACAATGATTAAATATAGTATTGCATTGTAATGTATTGTAAGATTGGCAAATCACAGGGAAATACCTGTTTTCTTTGATAGGCAAATTGGTGGAGTATGAGACTAACACCTGTAATTAAAATAATACAATAGAGTTTGCGCTAAGAGGGGAGGGGGAGAGTAGGTGTAGAAGTAGTTCTGCAACGGTATGGAGTGAGGGGTAGTTGCGGTTGGGAAAAATTGGGTGCGCACCGGTATGGAGTGTGGTGAAGGAAGGGGGGAAGGGGGGAGGGTGAGGAGTTGATATGGTCACAGGAATTGGGAATAGTTCATTTTCGCTGCTGGAGTGCAGAACCAGTAAATAATGGGGAGGTAATTCATCCGGGGTCATGGTGAGATTTCCAAGGCGGTGCTAATGTAATTCAGCAATGTAACTAACTTGCACTGCAGAGTCTCCGCATCCTTTCTGCTCTATTCCCTCTCCTTCGTGCGGATAATTCACCATCGCTATTCCCTTTCTTATCCGTATGAGGGGCGTTCGGAGAAGGCGGGGGAATGGGAGAAGGATGGAAAGATATATTGTGGAATGGCGGATTAAACTTGAGGGCCAGAATGTCGTAATTCTGCTCCGATGCCCTAAGAATGTATGACATGACCTTATTTGATTGGATTTACAGGCCGTCATTGTTCACGCACGTCATTCACCGGGAATTAAGTCGAAGTGGTTAAATGTTCTTCTTTGTGAGGACCCGTCTTATTCATGTCATGTTCCAGCTTCCGTTGAACGAGCTAAAAGTAACGACGAGTCGGAATACAGGAGAGAGATTGGTAGCCTGGTTGAATAGTGCCGGATTAACAATATTTTTCACAGCAAGACATCGGATCTGATTATTGACTTAGAATAGAATAGAATAGAATAGCCTTTATTGTCATTCAGACCTTTCGGTCTGAACGAGATTTCGTGCCTGCAGTCATACATATATAAAAATAACAATACCACACAATAAACACAAAATTAACATCCACCAGAGTGAGTTCACCAAACACCTCCTCACTGTGGTGGAAGGCAAAAGTCTTAGAATCTCTGTCTTCTTCCCTCCTTATTCTCCCTCTGCGCTGAGGAAATCCAGACCTCCGATGCTGCCGTCCACCAGGCCCGCGGCCGATCCTCCGAAACCGGGCCGCCGCCACCGCTGTCGCCGGAACGCCGGAACACCACCACAGGGACCGCCGCCGGAACGTCGCTGGAGCACCGCAGCTCCCGAAAGCCAGGCCGCCGCTGGAGCACCGCAGCTCCCGAAAGCCAGGCCGCCGCTGGAGCACCGCAGCTCCTGAAACCCAGGCCGCCGCTGGAGCACCGCAGCTCCTGAAACCCAGGCCGCCGCTGGAGCACCGCAGCTCCGAAAGCCAGGCCGCCGCTGGAGCACCGCAGCTCCTGAAACCCAGGCCGCCGCTGGAGCACCGCAGCTCCCGAAACCCAGGCCGCCGTTAGAGCACCGCAGCTCCCGAAAGCCAGGCCGCCGCTGGAGCACCGCAGCTCCCGAAACCCAGGCCGCCGCTGGAGCACCGCAGCTCCCGAAACCCAGGCCGCCGCTGGAGCACCGCAGCTCCCGAAAGCCAGGCCGCCGCTGGAGCACCGCAGCTCCCGAAAGCCAGGCCGCCGCTGGAGCACCGCAGCTCCCGAAAGCCAGGCCGCCGCTGGAGCACCGCAGCTCCCGAAAGCCAGGCCGCCGCTGGAGCACCGCAGCTCCCGAAAGCCAGGCCGCCGCTGGAGCATCGCAGCTCCCGAAAGCCAGGCCGCCGCTGGAGTACCGAAGCTCCCGAAAGCCAGGCCGCCGCCGGAGCATCGCAGCTCCCGAAACCCAGGCCGCCGCTGGAGCACCGCAGCTCCCGAAAGCCAGGCCGCCGCTGGAGCACCGCAGCTCCCGAAAACCAGGTCGCCGCCGGAAGCCAGGTCGCCGCTGAAGCTCCGAAAGCCGTGCCGCCGCCGCTGAAAGCTTGAAGGCCGTCACCAGGGCCTCAGCACAGACGGAGACGGTGAGGGGGGACACGACAGGAAAAGTCGCATCCCCCCGAAGGGAGAGACTAAAACCCCGTTTCTCCCACTCTCCCCCCCCCCCCCCCCCCCCACACACACACACACAACCCAACAAACCAAAATAAACGCCAAAAACAGGGACGAAGACCAAATTAAAATAAAAGACAGACGGACTGCAGGTGAGCCGCAGCTGCCAAGCAGCGCCGCCGCTACCGAACTTCATGGAGCCTCTGTGACTGTATCTCTTTAACGTGGAACCGCTATATTCTGCACTTTGGTACATGTCTCTTTGTACGGCCTGTTCAACTTCTACTGCTTATGGCTAGATTGTACTCACCAATAGTCTGGCATTCCTGCATAGCAGGAAATGTTTTTCTTTACAATATAACTTGGTGCACAGACAGGAAACAATTAGCTATATTAACGACGTTCCTGAATTTTATCTTCATGCCATACGGGCAACTTGAAGGGAACGCTGCCATGATATCAAATGCAGCGTGCCGCAACTATTCCTGACGGAATGCAATTCCCTCAAACTCGTCACTAGTTTCGCAGCAGTAACATTCTGACCTATCGTTTTAATACGGAAAAGTAGACACAAAAGACACGAGCAAACCAGCGCGACAAGCAGCATCTCTGGATAGAAGAAATGGGCGACGTTTCGGATCAAGAAACGTCTACAGACGGAATATAGATTTAAAATGAGCTTCTGATTATCCAATGGCTCCCTGTTTTCCCAGTTATACTTTAGGAAAACCAACGTTTGAACGATCTATCAAGGCATGAGCCAAACTCACAAATACTTCCGTCTCAACGAAATACACGTCAATCCCTTTCTCCAGCAATCGGTCACGAATGTACTGATCGATGCCAGCAATCACAATCGATGTACAATTAGTGGCTTTTATTGGGAAAACATCAGAATAATTGGAATTGAACAGTTTAAATTAAATAGTTACGGCGTGGTTGGTAAAGCCGGAAAACACATGCAAAATGTACGGGGTTTTTTCGACATATCGTCGGTTAATATGGTCACAAGGTCATTAGTGCATAAGTGATAGGAGCAGATTTAGGCCACGTGTCCTTTCTAATATTCAGCGCCATTCAATAATGATTGATATATCTCTCCATCCTCAGCCCATTCTCCAGCCTTACATACCTGATACATGTACTAATCAAGAATATATCTGTTTCTGCCTTAAAAGTATCCATTGACATTGCTGGATGTGGCAATAAATTCAACACATTCACCAGCCTCTTCATCTTCCGAAAGGAACGTCCATTAATTTTGAGTTTATGAACACTCGTCCTAGAATCTCTCTAAACAGGCATCCTCTCCACATCCACTCCACTTTATCCAGGCCTTTCACTATTCGGTAAGTTTCAATAAGCCCCCCCCAACCCCCCCCCCCCCCCCCCTATCCCCCCCCCCACCCCCCCCCCCCCCTCCCCCTCATCCTTCAAAACTTGTGGAAGCAGATATGACAGTGCCGTTCAGATATTTTTTGAGAGGCATGTCGTTGCAGGGAATGGTGTGGTATAGGTTTTGTGTAGGCAGATGAGATTAAATTATTTTGGGAATATGTTTATCATAAACCTTGTGGACCGTGGCTAATGTTCTTGTAATGTTCTAAAACGCGGAGGCGGTGTGTATCTGAATTTCAAACGTCAGACAGAGCCCATGCGATCCTATGGAAATATAGGTATTGATGCCATCCCACGGAGTTGGATGCATGAATACATATATTGAAGATTTATCTCAGCATTCAATGATTAGGTCGGGCACTGGAGTCCGTTTCAGTTATAATTGTGCAAAATGGTACACTGGTACAAGACAGAAAAAAAGGGTTGGGATTAATCGGTCCTTTCAGACTTCCGGGCAGGTGGGACCGCAGCAATTTACAATGTACATCAATGCTTTAGATGGAGCGAGTCGAAATAACATAAACAACTTTGCAGATTACACAAAGCTGGGTGGCAGTGTGAACTGTGAGGCTATGAGAATGCAAGGTGATTTGGACAGGTTGGGTGAGTGGGCATATGCATGGGAGATGCGGGTTAATGGAGATTAATTGGACCTTAACGACTTCAGCAGATTATTATTTAAATGGTGTCAAGTTGAGAAAAATGGAAGTACGACGGGTTGTGGGGGTCGTTGTTCATCAGTCAATAAAAGTAAGCATTCATGTGCAGCGGACAGTGATGAAAGCGAATGGCGTGTTGGCGTTCATAACACGAGCAGTTGAGTATAGGAGCAAAGAGGTCATACTGCAGTTAGACAAGGCTCTAATGGGACCACAACTGGAGTATTGTGTGCAGATTTGGTCTCCCCATCTGAGGAAGGACAGTCTTACTCTTGAGGGAGTGCAGCGTAGGTACACTCCTCCTCACCAGGTTAAGTCCCACATAATCCTTCGATGGATTTACTCAGCGTTAATGGTGGATAGTTCTGCAAGTTTTGCTTCCATTCACATTTTGGTACCTGGTCTATGGTTCTCTTTAAACCGATTTTCCATTGTTTGTTTTATAATCATGTCACAAATCCAAATTGAAGTCTGCGGACTGTTCATCTAAACATATTAAATATGGGAGCTTTGATTAACAGCAGTCGGGTTCAGGGAAATGTATACAAGTAGTGTTGATATCAAATTTATCACTTGACTAAGAGGGACCCGTTGGGTGGCATGTTCACACGGGAGGCCTGATCCTCCAAGGCAATATTCCACCTTTCCACCAATATTGTTTGCCAGTGTGGGGGGGGCGGGGGGGGGGGGACTTTCTGTAGTGGTAGTATGTGTGTTGTGGGCCTAAGGGACAGTTTTTTGCGGGGCTTGTATGGACATTGTGGGCCGAGAGGACTCATGGGTTGGCAGCTCCGTCACTCATGCCTGGTGGACTGCCAGTTCACTCACTCAGGCATGGTGGGCTCGCAGCTCAGTCGCTGAGGCCTGGTGGGCTGGCAGCTCAGTTTCTCAGGCCTGGTGGGCTGGCAGCTCAGCCACTCAGGCCTGTGTGTGTATGTGTGTGTGTGCGTGCGTGTGTGTGTGCGTGTGTGTGTGTGTGTGTGTGTGTGTGTGTGTGTGTGTGTTTGTGTGTGTGTGTGTGTGTGTGTGTGTGTGTGTGTGTGTGTGTGTGTGTGTGTGTGTGTGTGTGTGTGTGTGTGTGTGTGTGTGTGTGTGTGTGTGTGTGTGTGTGTGTGTCTCACCTCACCACTGCTGGGCTGGCAGTTGACGCACGGCTGGTGGGCTGGACGATGACTCACGGCTTGTTTGCTGGCAGTTGACTCACGTTTGGTGGGCTGGCAGTTGACTTACGGCTGGTGATCTCACAGTTTGCTCACGGCTGGTGAGGGAACTGCCAGCCCTCTATCTTCCTTCATTGTTTAATTCTGTAGAAAATGAATAGAGGACACAAGTCAAAATGTCTCTCTCCTCTCTCCGTCTTGAAGTTTTCCCCTGTATGGACTCACTGTCTATGCTGCAGTTATCTATCTATCTATCTATCTATCTATCTATCTATCTATCTATCTATCTATCTATCTATCTATCTATCTATCTATCTATCTATCTATCTATCTATCTATCTATCTATCTATCTATCTATCTATCTATCTATCTATCTATCTATCTATCTATCTATCTATCTATCTATCTATCTATCTATCTATCTATCTATCTATCTCTCTCTCTCTCTCTCTCTCTCTCTCTCTCTCTCTCTCTCTCTCTCTCTCTCTCTCTCTCTCTCTCTCTCTCTCTCTCTCTCTCTCTCTCTCTATCTATCTATCTATCTATCTATCTATCTATCTATCTATCTATCTATCTCTCTATGTATGTATGTATCTCTCTCTCTCTATCTATCTATCTATCTATCTATCTATCTATCTATCTATCTATCTATCTATCTATCTATCTATCTATCTATCTATCTATCTATCTATCTATCTATCTATCTATCTATCTATCTATCTATCTATCTATCTATCTATCTATCTATCTATCGATCCATCGATCCATCAATTTATCTATCTATCCATCTATCTTTTGGTAATTAAATATATTATACAACGGAATATTCCACCTTTCCACCAATTTCAATATTGGTGACCAGTCGGGATGGGGGTGTTTCTTGCGCGATAGCATGGGTGTTGTGGGTCATGTCAAGACAAGCACATTGAGTGCAGGGCCCACAATCTATTGCAATGCATTTCAAGTCAAGTCAATCCATTTCAAGTCTAGTGAAGTCAATCCAATTCAATTCAAGTCACGTGGTCAAGTCAAGTAATTTTAAGTCAAGTCGGTCGATTTCAAGTCAAGTCAATCCATTTTATGTCCACTCAAGTCAATCCATTTCAAGTCAAGTCAAGGCCAGACAGGTTAATCCATTTCAAGTCAAATTACGTCAATCTATTTCAAGTGAAGTCAAGTCACGTCAAACTATTTCAAGTGAAGTCAAGTCACGTCAATCAATTTCAAATCAAGTCAAGCAAATCAATTTCATGTCAGGTTAATCTGTTTCACTTCAAGTCAAGTTAATCAATTCCAAGTCAGGTCAAGTCAAGTCAATCAATTCCAAGTCAGGTCAAGTCAAGCTAATCAATTCCAAGTCAGGTCAAGTCAAGTCAATCCAATTCAAGTCATGTCAATCCATTTCAAGTCAAGTCAAGTCAAATCAAGTCAAATCTAGGCAATCCATTTCAAGTCAAGTCAAATCATTAGACAATAGACAATATGTACCAGGGTAGACCATTCGGCCATTCGAGCCAGCACCGCTATTCAATGTGATCATGGCTGATCATCGCCAATCAGTACCCCGTTCCTGCAATTTCCCCTCATCCCCTGACTCCGCTATATTCAAGTGCCCTATCGAGCTCTCTATTGAAAGGATCCAAAGAACCTGTCTCTCTGCCTCCAGCGCCCTCTGATACAGAGAATGTCACAGACTCACAACTCACTGTGAGAAAAAGTGTTTCCTCGACTCCGTTCTAAATGGCTCACCCCTTATTCTTAAACGATGGCCCCTGGTTCTAGAATCCCCCAACCTCGGGATCATGTTTCCTGCCTCTACCGTGTCCAGATCCTTAACAATCTTACATGTTTCTATGGGATCCCCTCTCATTCTTCTAAACTACTGAGTGTACAAGCCCATCTTCCCCATTCTCTCAGCATATGACAGTCACACCATCCCGGGAATTAACGTTGTAAACACACGCTGCAATCCCTCAATAGCAAGAATCTCGTTCCTCAAATTAGGGGACCACAACTGCACACATTACTCCAGGTGTGGTCTGAACAATGCTCTGTACCACTGCAGAAGGACTTCTTTGCTCCTACGCATGTCTCCTCTTGTAATAAAGACCAACATGCCATCCGCTTTCTTCAGTGCCAACTGTACCTGTATACTTTACTTTCATAGACTAATGAACAAGGACCCTTAGATACCGTTGCGCTTCCCCCTTTCCCACTTGACGCCATTTAGATATTAATCTGCTTTCCAGTTTTTGCTAACAAAGTGGATCAACTAACATTTCTCCACATTAAACGTAATCTGCCATGCATGCACACACTTGCCAAACATGTCCAAGTGTCCCAACATTCTCATAGCATCTATTTCACAGTTCACAATGCCACCCAGCATTGTGTCATGTTCAAATTTGCTTTTGTTGCTTTGAATCCCTTCATCCAAATCATTGATGTACGTTGAAAATAGTTGCGGTCCAAGCACCGAGCATTGTAGTACCTCACTAGTTTCTGCCTGCCATTCTCGAAAGGACCCGTTAATCCCAACTCTCTGTTTTCAGTCTACCACCCAATTTTTTATCGATGTCAGCACTCTGCCCCCAATAACATGTGCCCTGATTTTCCCCACTAATCTCGTATGTGGGACCTTAACAAATGTTTTCTGAATGTCCAGCCACAGTATATCCGCTGGCTCTCCCTTGTCCATTTTCCTAGTTACATCTTCAAAAAATTCCAGAAGATTAGTCAAGCATAATTTCACCTTCGGAAATCCATGCTGGCTCGGACCGATCCTGTTACTGCAATCCACATGTACACCTATTTCATCTTTTATAATTGACTCCAGCTTCTTCCCCACCACCGATGTCAGGGTAACTGGTCTATAATTCCATGTTTCTCTCTCCCGCCTTTCTTAAAATGCGGGATAACAGTAGCCACCCTCCACTCCACAAGAACTGATCCCGAGTCTACAGAACATAGGAAAATTATCACCAATGCATCCGCGATTTCTCCAGCGACATCCTTAAGTACACTGGGATGAAGGCCATCAGGCACAGTGGATTTAGCAGCCGTCAGTCGCATCAGTCTACCCAACTCCATTTGCTGCCTAATGTGGATTTCCTTCAGGTCCTCAGTCACCCCAGATACTCTGGGCACTAGTATATCACGAAGATTATTTGTGTCCTCGTATTTTCTATTTAGTTATTCATTCAATCCATCAAGTCAGTCAAGTCAATCAATTTCAAGTCAAGTCAATCCATTTCAAGTCAGGTCAATATATCTCAAGTCAAGTCATATCAAGTCAATCCATTTCAAGTCAGGCCAAGTAATGTCAAGTCAATCCATTTCAAGTCAAGTCAATTCAATCAATTTCAAGTGGCGTCAATCCATTTCAATTCAGTCAATCCATTTCAAGTCAAGTCAATCAATTTCAAGTAATTTCCGGACAATGCATTTCAAGTTAAGTCAAGGTAATCAATTCCGAGTCATATCAATCCATTGAAAGCACAGTGCAGGCCAAACAACACATGGCATTGCCATTTCATTTACAATTTTGCATTGCACATTCAAGCACAGGCAGGGCAGGCCAAACAACTCATGGCATTGTCATTTCATTTCCAACTTTGCATTGCAGTTTCATGCACTGGCAGGACAGGTGAAACAATTTATCGGCTTATCATTTGATTCCCAATTTTGCATTGCAGTTTCAAGCATGGGCAATATAGTCCAAAAACACATGGAATTGTCGTTTCATTTCATTTTGCAATACAATTTCAAGCACGGACATGGCAGACCAAAAACTCAAGGCATTATTATTTTATTTCCAACGTTGCATCGCAGTTTCGGGCTTGGGCAGGGCAGGCAGAACAATGTATCACTTAATTTCCTATTTTGCTTTGCACTTTCAAGCACGGGCAGATCAGGCCCAACAACGCATGGCATTGTCATTTTATTTCCAACTTTGCATTGCAGTTTCAAGTACGGGCAGGGCAGGCCAAACATCTTATCGCCTTGTCCATTAATTCCCAATTTTGTATTTCATTTTCAAGCACATGCATGGCATGGCAAACAATTAATGACATTGTCATTTAATATCCAAATTTGCATTGCAGTTGCAAGCACGGGCACAACAGGCCAAGCAACTCATGGCATTGACATATCATTTTCAGTTTTTTGTACTGCAGTTACAAGCACTGACAGGGCAAGCCAGAGAACGCATGTCATTGTTATTTTATTTTTCAATTTTGCATTGCAGTTTCAAGCACAGGCAGTTTAGGCCAAACTACTCATGCCATTTCATTTCCAATATTGCATTGTAGTTTTAAGCAGGTCAGGGCAGGCCAAATAACCCATGGCATTGTCATTTCATTTCATTTCCATTTTTGCATTGCAGATTGAAGTCCGGGCAAGGCAAGCCAAACAACTCATGGCATCGTCATTTAATTTCCAATTCTGTATTTCAGTTTAAAGCACGGATAAGGCAAGCTAAAGAACTCATGGCATTACCATTTCATTTCCAATTTTGTATTGCAGTTTCAAGCTCGGGCATTGCAGGCCAAACAGCTTATGGCATTGGCATTTAATTTACAAATTTGCATTGCAGTTTCATGCACGGGCAAGGCAGGCCAAATAATTAATGGCATTGTCATTTCATTTCCACATATTCCTTGCAGATTTAGCAGGGGCGGGGCAGGCCAAATTTACTCTTGGCATTGTTATATCATTTTCAATTTTGCAGTTCCAAGCACAGGTATTTCGGGCCAAACAACTCATTGCATTTCCATTTCATTTCCACTTTTGCATTGCAGTTTCAACCACGAGCAATGCAGGCTAAACAACTCAAGACATTGTCATTTCATTTTTATTTCATTTCATTTCATTCCCACTGTGAGGGGGGGACCAAAGTGCAGAAACCTCTTTGATGTTCTATGATGTTCTTTGATGTTCACCCGCGGTCGTGGCCTCCAGCCCCCCCCCCCCCCCCCACCCCCCGCGCAGTCGCCGCTATGGACGGCCCAATATTCAGGCCCTCTCGCCGGGATGGAACTCCGACGTCGGAACGGAAAAACATCCTCAGAAGCTTGGGCTTCCCAATCGGCCACTTCCTACCGGAGTCCGCCGCTCCCGAAGTTCACAAGCCGAGCTGGGCGGAGAATCAACGCTGGCGGCCATCGGCAAAGGGTTCCAGCAGTCCCCGATGTTGGTCAGCGCCGCAGCCCTGGGAGCTCTGCAAACCACAGCTCCGCGATGTTGATGCAGCAGGCACAAAACGCTAGAGCTTCAAATTGCGATCCCATGTAAGGCACCGCCGACTCCGCGATGTATCGAGCGCTGCGCCGCCGCTGCTGAAAATCTCATCCGGTCCCCGGCAGATAAGGCCGCGCCAATCCAGTTGGCAGGTGAGTGGAGGTGGGCGAGAACGCGACTTCGCGAATAGTCTTATATTCGCCAGGAAGTGATTGGGAAACGGTCCCCCCCTCACCCTAACCTCCGCCCCCACATAAAATAATAAAAAAGAAACCTCTCCAAAACATGCTTTAAATAAACTAAAAATAAAAAAGATAGAAAAAACAACAGACTGCAGGCAGAGGCCGCCATCATGCGGCGCCCCTAAGTGCTCGCCCCAAACAGGTGCATGCTCCGGGTTGGCGCCAGGCCCCGGCTACTGAGTTTGCATTAGGGTTGCAAGCTGCGGCGACTGAGGTTGCGTTGTTCATTCGGCTGTTTCCGTTTGTTGTCTTTCACCTGACCGCGGGTAGGTGGACAATATGAGCCCCTTGTTACATGGAGCAGCGCACGTGTATGAAACGTCAGTGAGGGACGTGTGAACATCGTTTAGTTCTATTTGCTGCTAAATACTTCGGGAAAATGATATACAAGTACCACATAGTTTGAAGTTGTAACTTGTGGATTCGATCAATCCAGTCTCTTCCGAAATATGTGAAATGTACGAATACACTTAAATAGAAAATCAGGAGGGCAAATAAATATTAAGTGATAGAAACGGGAAATTATTTTGAAGGAACGTTGAGTAACAGAGGAGGGAATCACCCCTTTAAGAATCAACGTGATTTGTTTGAGTCGGAGGCCAGTGGAGATGGAACACGAAGTAAATGAATACGTATCAAACACATTTACAGTGGAAAACATCACGAATAGTAATAGATGCGTTGAATCATATTCCAATTACAAAATAGAAAGTCGCCATAATCTTACTGATTATTAAGTTTTATAAATCCAAATGACCTAATCAACTGTCTCCTCGGGCATTGCAGGAAGGTAGAAAAAGCATTACCGAGACCTTGGCATAGAAGATTGCATCATGCCTAGCCAGAGGGAAAGTATCGAACGGTGTGTAATGCATGCAAGGCCAAACGAGGAAACCACATAATCCATAAATGTGTGGCTCTGCTGTCCTGGTGTATTCAAATATATGTACACATCTTTATATCCTTTTGGATAGACCAATATTTCCTCAATTCTCTTTTCATCTGTAATTTTGCGAATCACTTTTATATTCGTCGCCAATCAATCGTCCATGAGGATGGTGCCCAATAGTGAACACAACAAAGAACCACTGATTTCAAAACTCTGATCAGAAAAGTAACCGTCTTCTACCACCATCTGACTACAACCACCAAGCCCATTTGAAAAGCCGTTGGCTTGTGCACAGTACAACCTATGTGAAGTAACCCTCAGGACTTGACTACTTTGCGATCGCTCGTGAAAGACCTTCCTGATGCATTTTTAGGTGTAACTGCCGCCCAGCCTTCGTCGTTCATCCTGTATGCCTACTGTAAAAACTTAAAATTTGGAGAGAAGATTTCCAAAACATACAGCCGACAGAACGTCACCTGTGTATCTTCTCCAGAGACTAAAGGCCAATTTCACTACGGTGGCCGTGGTGCCGATGTGGAACGAGCTGCTAGAACACGCATATTTGAGTGTGCAATGGCGATGTTTAGCATGCAGTTAGACAGCTGCGTGAGTCGGAATTTTTTGGAAGAGCATAGAAATCACAGGCAACTCAGATATAAAACCTGGTCGACATGAACGAGTTCGTCTGAAATACCTGCCCCGTTCTGTATGACACTATGACTCCTCTAACCTTTCGCTGACACAGTCGACCTCAGAGCTTTTCACATCTTGTTTCACCGGCAAATTAGGCTGCCCTAACTACTTGTAGACGAATCGATGAATTCATTCTCGCGCCAGGATGATTTTGATGAAGATGGTGAACGGCTGTGTCACCCGCACCTATCTCTGCTGTATCGCATTATTTCGACAGGCAAAGCAATTGCACCTAGTCTCGCTTAATGTATTCTCGATCCACGACAGAATATTAAACTGCATTTATACGTGCTCCAATTGTGTTTAATAACCTGATATGTAACACGAACCCAAGGCCTGTCATAACTTATAAACACGTCGCCGCATTACCTCGAATGGCAAATAAACTTAAGACATGCCAATGGATTTATGAATAATAAACATATAACTTTCCCAATTCCTGTCTAATGGCATGCAAATTAGCCTTACCCCAACATAACACATTAAAGAGTGCGCATGCTTTGTGCTGTTCCAATACAATTGAATAGTAACAAATTATGCTCACTGTGCCAAATTCTTTCTTTCTGGTAGGGTAATCCACATTGTGCCTTGGAACACTTTCCTTGGCACACTTAATAAATGTTCTCCTCTCCAGCACCTTGTTCCAGTGCAAGGTAATGTGGAAAATTTGAAATCCTTATAATGAAACTCCATTATTCCTAGATCAGCTGTCTGCGTACTATTTTCTCCACCCGTTCCCATTGTGTTTTTTTTGTGGTGCCAAGTAGTTTATCATCGTATTTGTAATTTCATTTCGGAGTCACGTGAGTGACTTCGTGAAGAACCCGCCAGCACGCATGCGCGACATATCGTCGCTCGCATTGCAGTCGACGGCTGGAGAGGAGCGCGGCTCATCACCAGCCCTTCATAAGGGCCACTCAGGTAAGTACTAACAACCTTGAGTTGGTTGTTCTGTGTGAATAATTGTGTTTTCTTCCACAGAGACATGGACAGTAGGAAAAGTAAAGGCCGTAAAACTTCTGCAAGGAGTTGTCGGCAACCCAACCCGGAGCCCCCCTCCACGGCAGGAGGACGGGCCGGGAAAAAGGCGCGCAAGCCGGGGAGCCCTGTATTCACAGGATCCGGTTTACCGACGCAGCTATGCCCTAGCGGGGTACCTGCAGAACAATCAGTCGGTACAGCGCCGGAGCAGGTGCATCCTGACTCCATCTCTCTCTCACCCACTGGGTCGTTTGCAGAGACAAGTAAAAGGGATTCGCGTGCTGATGCACGGCCCTTCTCCCCGAGCCCTCTTGAAGGAGGCAGGGATACAATTCCACTACCTAGCCCTTCGCGGGTTGAGGTCTCACCAGGAGCCACTAGGAAATGGACTGGTGAATCAGGCAGGCCCGAGTCCACTGGCAGACCAAGAAGGGCCAGTGTCGACTCACCACCCAGAGGGACCAGGAGGAGTCACAAGGGTGGAGCCTCGCCTAGGTCACCGCTTCCCCCGCTGGGGGCAGGTCGGGACCGTACGCCGTCTGGGTCCAGATTTAGGACAGTCGGCAAGCCCGTGCGGACGTCGGGTCACCACGCTGCGGCGTCAGGTGCCGACCTCTCCCCACCCATGCCCTTTGAGGCAGCCGGGTCCAGCTCAGCGAAGAGGAGGCGCTCGAGCAGGTCCGCGCGGGAATCGCTCAGCTTCGCCGAGGCGGCTGGTAGCGACACATCATCACAGTACCGATATTACCTCGACGAGGTACGGACTGATGATCGAAGCCTCAGGAGTTCCTTCGGGCATGAGGCCTCTTACCTCCCACACCCGCCCGATGAAGGGCGCTTGGATCGTATGGAGAGGATATTGGAGCAAGTTCTACTCAATCAGAAACAGGACACACACAGCTCCAGGGGACTCATGGATATATCCCCGTCCCCATCTATGGACAACATAAGACCAGATGAGGAGGATATCCTGGTACATGCCCCAGCAGCACCTGAGGTCCCTCAGGAAGATCTGCTGGATGTGGCAGCCAAATTCGGGTTACCCGTATCATCAGGACAACCCCTCAACATCAAACTGGCCGCAACCATAGATTATCTTACCAACCATCAATTGCAGGAGGAGGTCCTTGCGAAGGCCATGGAGAGACACAAGGCTCCAGGGAACTGCAATTCACTCCACGTGCCGATTGTGAACATGCCAATCTGGGATAATATCAGCCCGGGCATCAGAGCGCAGGAAGTGAAACTGCAGAGGATTTTAAAACTGCTTACGTCTGGGATCACCGCTTTTGCAAAGTCGGTAGATGGGGTTGATCTAAGCACCGAACAGGAGGATGCTCTAGCTCTGCTCTGCAATACGCAGTACGAGATCAACGCTTTCCGGAAGAGCATTATCAAACCTTCCTTGAATCCCAAATTTGCGGGACTATGCAGAGCACCTCCTACCCCCCCCCCCCCCCCCCACCTAGACAGCTGTTCGGGGAAGACCTCCCAAAGCAGGTCAAAGAGCTCGATGACCATGCGAAAACCATAGGTCTGATGAGACCACATTTTGTGGCCAGACCTTCGGCCAAGAAGACACCTTACTTCAGGCCACGAGGTCAGACCGATAGGCCAACAAGGACCTACGTTCCGGCACCTCCTCAATATCAACAGCCTCATCAGCCCAGGCCTTTTTTAGGACTAGGCCCTCAGCGGCCAGGGGGTCTGGGTTCCATGCACTTGCATGTCTAACCTCACGAATTGGGGGCAGATTACGGGGATTTAAGGAGGCTTGGGAAACCATCACTTCAGATGAGTTTATCTTGCAAAGTATTCAGGGTTATGAAATTGAGTTTATTCATGGCCAATTGCCTCCACCCCAGCATATGCCGAATCGCAAATTTGCACTTTCCAAAAAAGAATTGGCAGAAGGCTATGCTGAAATCTTGAGTTTACAAGACAAAGGTGTGATAGAACGAACCACACATGAACCAGTTGAATTTGTGTCTAATATATTTACTAAAACTAAAAAAGACGGTGGATGCCGGGTCATTATAGATTTAACTCACTTGAATACCTTTGTAAAATACACCCATTTCAAAATGGACACATTTGAAACAGCCAAATCTTTGATTTCGGAGGGCTGCTTCATGGCATGCATTGATTTAAAAGATGCATACTATTCAGTATCCATTCGGAAACATCATAGGAAGTTCTTGAAGTTTACCTGGATGGATCAGCTTTGGCAATACAAAGCATTGCCCAATGGGCTTACTACAGCCCCCAGACTGTTCACCAAACTACTCAAGCCAGTGTTATCTACACTGCGGAGACAAAATCATACGGTCATGGCCTATTTGGATGACATTCTGATAATTGGGCACACTCTGGAATCCGCAGAGTTGGCGGTTTCAGCCACAGTGGAAATTTTTCAACAAATGGGGTTTATAATCCATCCAGACAAATCAAAGTTCCTCCCCGCACAGATCATGGACTACTTGGGGTTCACAATAGACTCCAATCGCATGATCACCACCATCCCAACTAACAAAGTTGGTGATGTGTTTCAAGCATGCAAGAACCTGGTCTGCGCCAGTATACCGTCTATCAGATTAACTGCCAGGGTAATTGGCAAAATTGTAGCAGTATTTCCAGCTGCTCAATATGGACCTTTACACTATCAGAATTTACAAAGGTCAAAAATAACAGCATTAAAATTAAATGCTGGACATTATGATAGACCCATGCAGTTGCCGGTTAAGGCAAAACTTGAGTTACTATGGTGGATTGGCAATATCCATAACTCATTTAAACCCATCATTGTGCCTCGTCCAAAGGTATACTTGCAAACAGATGCAAGCTCCCATGGCTGGTGAGCTACAGACAACAATAACAGTTGTGGAGGTAGATGGGATTCACTTGAAGCTACTTTGTTGTTAGCACAAGGGATAAACTATTTGGAGATGCTAGGAGCATTCCACGGACTTAGAGCCTATTGTTCAAACATGACTAACACTCATGTCCGTCTCCAAATAGACAATACCACTGCGGTGGCTTATCTGAATCATATGGGCGCTACCAGGTCAATTTCATGCAATGAATTGGCAAACACAATTTGGCTCTGGTGTATTCAACGGAATATTTGGATCTCAGCTACCTACTTGCCAGGTGAGCTCAATACAGTGGCGGACACCAGGTCACGGAAGTTCAATGACAACATCGAGTGGATGTTGAACCCCCAAATATTCACCAAAATTACAGCCAAATTTGGTAAACCGGATATTGACCTTTTTGCGTCACGGTTGAACCATCAGGTACCAACATACGTATCATGGGAGCCAGATCCTGGGGCAATGGCGATGGACGCATTCTCGCTAGACTGGGGGAAATGGTTCTTCTATGCCTTTCCTCCATTCTGCCTCATCAGTCGGGTATTGCGGAAAATCCAGCTCGATGCTGCCAAGGGCATCCTCATTATACCCGACTGGCCTACGCAATCATGGTATCCGGTGGTCCTTGGAATGATAAGTCAACCATGGGTCCTCTTGGAGGGTTGCCCACAATTGGTGACGAACCCTGCCACAGGGGAACCACACCCCTGCCATAGTCATTTGAATCTATTGGCTTGCAGGATCTGAACAGGCCACTACTTCAGTATGGTCTATCTTCAAGGACAATGGATACCATGGGAGCATCATGCAGGGAGTCCTCAAGACGGCAGTACTTATCGTACATCAGGAAATGGGAATCCTATTGTGGCCGCATGGACGTTGCATATGACTCCGTCTCCATCACAGATGTGCTGGAATTTCTTGCGGGGCTACACCATGATCAACATCTCAGCTATAGTGCCATCAATAGCGCCAGGAGTGCGCTCTCGTCCTACCTCAATATTGAGGTTGGATCCAATAAATTGGTCTCCAAACTTATGCGGGGGATATTTAATTCCAACCCGCCGAGGCCCCGTTACAACGTCACATGGGATATTGGCAAAGTGCTGACCCTGCTGAGAACATGGTCACCCATGACGGGGCTCGAATTGGACAAACTCACCCTGAAGGTGGTGATGTTGATGGCACTTACTTCAGCACAAAGGGTGCAAACGCTTCACAAGGCCAAGATCGACAGAATGATCTCTACCCCTGAACGGGTCACTTTCTTCATTGATGAATTGCTCAAGCAGCATAGACCTGGATTCACAGGGCTGCAGCTGGAGTTTCCAGCATACCCCGCTGATGCTAGGCTATGCATAGCCACCCATATCCGCCACTATATCAAAGTGACGAGGAAAATAAGGGGAATGGAGCAATACCTGTTCATCAGTCACAAAAAACCTCGCCATAGAGTGACGGTGCAGACGATATCCCGATGGCTCAGGATCGTCTTGAACAAAGCAAGTATTGACACTGATGTTTTTAAATCCCATTCCACCAGGGCAGCATCAACATCGGCGGCAAAGGCCATGGAGGTGCCCATGGACCAGATACTTGCCACAGCGGGATGGGCCAGTGAAGCCACTTTTCAACGGTTTTACAATAAACCCGTCACCATACCTGGAATGTTCGCAGGAGCCGTGCTGGATGCAGGCCGAGAACATGCAGTTCCCCCTCAGTGAGGGGTCCTTTCTTGTTGTTATTAATAAATATTATTATTTTTTCAGAGAAACAGTGACGGAAATTGATTACTGCTGTCCACCTTTTCAGTAGCGTGTGTGATAGCATGGACGTTGTCCAGGGCGTGAAATCACAGAAGCTTTGAAGTCTTCACGAAGTCACTCACGTGACTCCGAAATGAAATAGTAAGATTAAACGAGAACTTACCAGTTTGAAGTTTGATCTTTATTTTATGAGGAGTTGCGATGAGGGATTTCGTGCCCTCCGCTCCCAACCCTCGATCATAAAGTCAACTGGTAACTAGAGTCTCTTTAATCTTACTATAACAAGTCATTTCTTGGCTTGGTTTTTCTGTGATTCCACACCGCGGCTTTGAAGTATGTCGCGCATGCGTGCTGGCAGGTTCTTCACGAAATCCCTCATCGCAACTCCTCATAAAATAAAGATCAAACTTCAAACTGGTAAGTTCTCGTTTAATCTTACTATTTATTCCCCTCCGAAGCGTGAGACGTCACCACAGAATGTCCATTCCAAGGTGGTTGTATCTAGTTAATACCGCAAATCCTCTTCTACGTTTACCTCCATATTAAAGTGAACGGTAATGTTCTGAAATATATTCATATAGATTGCAAAATCCATATGTATATAGATGACGTTGGAATATAAGGCACATAATGTTGGATACAAATGCATTCTCTCTGACCAGGCGTATCACCGGACTTTCTGGGTAGCAAGAAAATGAATTGCTGTGTATCCATATATAAATTTATATTACACCTCGACTCGTCCATCTTGATTCTCTCCTGCACGCGTGCAGATCTCGTTCATTTTATTCGCTTCACTACTAAATGTCACTGTGCCCTCGAAATTCTCCTGGAACATCTCGAACGCCTCTCGTTCTCTTATTTATTCTCTCCGTTTCCATCACGATCTGTCTCACACAGCTTGGGTTGGCGCAGCGGTAGAGTTGCTGCACTACTGCGCCAGAGACCCGGGTATGATCATGACAATGGATTCTGTCGATATGGAGTTTATACATTCTACCTTTAACCGCGTGGGTTTTGGTTAATTAGCTTTGGTAAAATTGTTAATTGTCCCCAGTATGTAGGATAATGTTGGTGTTCGGGTGATCGCTGCTCGGCGTGGATTATGTGGGCCGATGGCCCCGTTTCCCGTTGTATAACTTAAGCAGTCCAGTACATATTACACGGAACTCATAAGAACATGAGTACCAAATTCGGACTAAGTTGTTTGTGGCGGCTACAACGACAACTTTAATATAATGGGGGGTTACACAAAAAGCTGGAGAAACTCAGCGGGTGCAGCAGCATCTAAGGAGCGAAGGAGATAGGCGACGTTTCGGGTCGAGACCCTTCTTCAGACTGGTCAGGGATTTGGGAAACGAGAGATATAGACAGTGATGTGGAGAGATAAAGAACAATGAATTGAAAGATATACAAAAAAAGTATTGATGATAAAGGAAACAGGCCATTGAAAGCTGTTTGTAGTGTGAACAAGAGAAGCTAGTGCGACTTGGGTTGGGGGGGAGATAGAGAGAGAAGGAATGCCAGGGCCCGAGGGCTGAGGGAGAGGTGGGAAGGGGAGGAGGCAGCCTGGGTTAACAGAATTGAGAAAATTCATTGTTTAAGCCCAGAGGATGCAGACTCCACAAGCGGAATATGAGGTGCTGTTCCTCCAACTTGCGGTGTTGCTCACTCTGGCCGTGGAGGAGGCCCAGGCTCGAGAGGTCGGATACGCAATGGGAGGGGGAGTTGAAATGCTGAGCCACCGGGAGGTCGGGTTGGTTATTGCCGACCGAGCGGAGGTGTTCGGCGAAACGATCGCCCAGCCTCCGCTTGGTCTCACCGATGAAGATCAGCTGTCATCAGGAGTAACGGATGCAGTAGATGAGGTTGGAGGAGGTGCAGGTGAACCTCTGTCGGACTTGGAAGGACTGCTTGGGTCCCTGAAAGGAGTGGATGGGGGAGGTGAAGGGACATGTCCGTTCGACGGTTTAAACTGAAGTCGGTATTGGGAAGGAGACGGAGAAGTATAACATTATTTCACGGTAACATGTTTGGATACACAACATTTCACATTGGATTCATGCCGATGTATGCACAGATTTAATATAATCTCGTTCCATCTGCCAGCTGCGCTCAAGCAGAACAAGGAGATGGGAATATGGTAATTTTAGGCAAGTTGGCCTTAAACCAGCGTAAGATCCAAATCCATAAAGCCCAGTTTGACCTCAGTATGAGGTCATGTGGCAAGAATAGCTGCTACAGCCGTTAGCCGAACAGGATTGAATGGAGCCTCGAGACCCTACCTGTTTTATTTAGAGGGTTCAATTCAACATTCTGCTCAACCTCTTTTCCTGAAAAACAATAACATGCCACGTCTGTCCCACCTCTCGGGTAGCTAATACACTGTAATCGAGCAAAATTCTGGCAAATCACCTCTGCGCCCTCTCCAAAATCTACACGTACGTCCTACATTGAAGCGAAACGAATTGCATGTAAAACGTTAAGCACCGCCTGACCAAAGCACAATAAATCTTGCTTTGGACTTCCAGACGCTTGTACTACTTATGCTGATCAAACCGGCCAAACATACCGTCTGCCTTGTTTGCCACGTTCTCTGCTTAAGCCGCCACTTTTAGGGAGGTGTGGCATTGGGTCCAATATACTTTCGCATACCAATACAAACAAGTGTCTTGGCATTCATTATATATAATTTCCTTACATTCAACTTGCCAAAGTGCAACATCTCATACTTGCTTGGAATAACCTTAATCTTCCATTCTAAGCACTGCACTGGGATGAAAAGTGGAAGTACATCTCCAACTATTGCACAGTGTATGGATACGACGGTTTAAAATGAAGTCGGAATTGGGAAGGAGACGGACAAGTATAACATGATTTCATGGTAACATGATTGGATACACAACATTTCACATTGAATTCATGCCGATGTATGCACAGTAAAAATGAACTTGAAGGTACCGGCACAGTTTCTCCATTTTCACGGACATTACTCAAGTGCATTAACCACTGGTTGGGGAGAGGGGGTAGTAGATATTAATTAATTACTGTAATAATTGAAATTATACTTGACCATGTTCCTTGGGAAGTTTCGCATTTAAAACACATTGTACATGGTTTCATCACTTATTCCTAATGATATTGTTTGTTTTTAGAGTAAAACAATGAGAGATGCTCATCATGTTATTGCAAAGGCATCGCCGTTGAAAAGCAGCTCTTGTATTTTCAGTCCAGTTGTGAAGATATTGACAGAGGAATTAATTAAGATGTCATTTGTTTGCAGGTCAATGAGCATTGTCGAAATTTATTGAAGTCAACGTTAATGATGTTTTAACTTTACCACAGACATGCAACATTACTCATGGTGTCAGTCGCGTTAGCTCTAATAACTGCAGTAACTGACTGAAAGTATACTGCTCTGTGCACCGAAATAGGACATATCAAAATGCACACGGCAACAGTATACACTTTACTGGGCACAACGCCATCCCCTAATACACGACTGACGGAACATAGATCTATCTGCAAGTAATTAATAGATAAAGGCACCAAGTGAAAATCGGTCAGTCACATTGCTGCCTGTATTAAAAAGCTCGATTACCGGCAGTGGCCGACTGTAAGCGTTCAGCGATATAAGCCCCTCATTCACTGTACACTGAAGTCGACATGCGCTATCTCTGCGCCAGTATAACTGCCTAAATGCACAGCTTCGCTAATCAATATAACCTGGCTGTAAGGATACTGTTCTGGACACTTGCAACATCAGAACTCTAACCACATACAGTAGGTCTTTTCACCCCCAATAACAGCCGTAAAGATATGGCTCTACAGCCGTAGTAACTGACTGGAAGTACATTGGTAAATATAAACATAGACACATAGACACATTGAAAATAGTTGCAGGAGGAGGCCATTCGGCCCTTCGAGACAACTCCGGCATTCATGGTGATCATGGATGCTCGCCCCTATCAATAACCCGTGCCTGCCTTCTCCCCATATCCCTTGACTCCACTAGCGCCTACAGTATCTAAATCTCTCTCAAAACCATCCAGTGACTTGGCCTCCACTGCCCACTGTGGCGGCAAATTCCATAAATTCACAACTCTCTGGGTGAAAACGTTTTTTTCTCACCTCAGTCTTAAATTACCTCCCCTTTATTCTAAGTCTGTGGCCCCCGGTTCTGGAATCGTCCAACATTGGGAGCATTTTTCCTGCATGTAGCTTGTCCAGTCCTTTTATAACTTTATATGTTTCTATAAGATCCTCCCTCATCCTTCTAAGCTCCAGTGGATACAAGCCTGGTCTTCTCAATCTTTCCTCATATGATAGTCCCGCCATCCCAGAGATCAATCTCGTGAACCTACGCTGCATTGCCTCAATCATAAGGATGTCCTTCCTCAAATTGGGAGACCAAAACTGTACACAATACTCCAGATGTGGTCTCACCAGAGCCCTAAACAACTGCAGAGGAACCACCAATACACCACCAATAACTGACGTCAAAACTATATTATCTTTAAAAATATCATGTGATTGCAAAGACACAGCTCTACAGACCACCATAAAACTAATACATGGTCACATCTCTAGATATCAGCAGGACAAACAGTGAGGTCGCAGATCAATACAGCGGTAATAAGTAACTGCCAGCGCTTATTTATTTGTAGCAGCTGTAACCAACTGAAAGGACATAGCTTCATACACCTGCTATAACTGGGGCTAGCTTTACACAACAACAGTAAATGACAGAAAGGACACATTTCTACGCAACTGTATGATCTGATTAGGTGTACAACTCCATATTCCAGTATAATGCTGTAAGTTCACTGTTCTCCACTCGAGCATAACTGTCGCGAGACAAACATCTACCAGGTAACTGACGTACAGACGTTTCGAACAACAACTGTGACTGACTATGATGATAGAGCTCTATGGAACATTTTAAAAAAGATCCGACTGCCATGGTACAGGTCTAAACACCACGAGTAACGGCAAAGACTGGCTGCTACAGACTCAGCATAGCGCTTTATAAACTGGCCATAAATGCCTATAAGGACACTGTTACATACAATTATATATGACCATTGGTACATATGTCAACGTTTCAGCTGGAACTGTGAAGACACAGCTCTATATATCAGCAGTAACTAAATTCACAGCTTTATATTAGGAGTAACTGAAGTAAGGGCATAGCACGCCATCAACAGTAACATATTCTAAGGACCCAGCTCTATAGACCGAAGGTTAGTGTCCATCATGACATAGAACTCTGCACCAATATTATGCAAATAAAACCTGACATCTACAGACACCAACAGTGATCACTGTGAATCATTGAGCTGTGCACATCCAATAGAATGAGCACAATCACATGCACCAGCAGTACATGATTGCATTAACACAGTTCCACGCACCAGAATTAACGTATGCGTCATATGACATAAATAGCTGAATTTCGAATGTTCTATTGATTCAGGATGCGTTCCTGTGAATTGGAGGGTAGCTAATGTTATCCCAGTATTTAAGAAAGTAGATAGAGAGAAAACAACAGGGCATTATAGACCAGTTAGCCTCACATCGGTGGTGGGGATGATGCTGGAGTCAATTATTAAAGATAAAATAGCGGCACATTTGAATAGCAGTAACATGATGGGTACGACTCAGCGTAGATTTACCAAGTGAAAATCATGCTTAACTAATCTTCTGGAATTTTTGAGGATGTAACTAGGAAAATGGACAATGGAGAGTCAGTGGATGTAGTATACCTGGACGTTGGGAAAGCCTTTGATAGAGTCCCACATGCGATATTAGTGGGTAAAATTAGCGCACATGGTATTAGGGGTAGTGTGTTGACATGAATGGACAATTGGTTGTCAGACAGGAAACAAAGAGGAGGAAATAACGAGTCCGTTTCACAATGGCAAGCAGTGACTTCTGGGATGCCGCAAGCCTCGGTGCTGGGACCCCGGCTATTAACAATATGCATTAATGATTTAGAATGAAGGATTAAATGTAACATTAGCACATTTGCACATGACATAAAGCTGGTTCAGCAGTGAGGACTGTGAGGCGGATGACATGAGGATTCAGGGTGACTTGGACAGGTTGCGTGACTGGGCAGATGCATGGCTGATACAGTTTGTTGTGGAAAAATGTGAGGTTATCCACCTTCGTGGCCAGAACAGGACGGCAGATTATTATCAGACTGTTGTCAAATTAGGAAAAGGGGAAGTACAGCGAGATCTGGGTGTCCTTACATCAGTCACTTAAAGTTAGCATGCAGGTACAGCAGGCACTGAAAAAAGCTAAGGCAATATTGGGTTCCATAATAAGAGGAGTTAAGTCTTGGAGCAAATAGGTCCGTCTGCAGTTGTACAACGCCCTTGTGAGACCACAGTTGGAGTATTGTGTGGAGTTTTGGTCTCCGAATTTGAGAACAGATATTCTTGCTTTTGAGTGCAGCGTAGGTTCACTCGGTTACTTTCCGGGATGGCGGGACTGTCCTACGTGGAGAGAATGGAGCGCCTGTGGTGGTATACAATGGAATTTAGAAGGTTGAGAGGGGATTTTATTGAAACTTAAAAGCTTTTTAACGGATTGGACACGTTAGAAACAGGAAGCATGTTCCCGACGTGGGGGAGTTCAGAACCAGGGTACACAGTTTAAGAATAAGGGGTTGGCTTCCGGTAGGCGGCAGAGCATGGTGGCTGATTAGACAGAGAGCTCCGTACAGTCGGATAAATAAACCTCCCCTAAATTCAATGTAAGCAAGTATTTAAGTTTTAATGAGTATAATATGAGTGGGGGAGTCAAAACAAAGAGCAGAAAGTTGAAGGAAAATATGCTAGAAAAGCAAGAAACAGAAGGTCAGGCCCGAAGCGACACAGACGACACAGACGAAACCAAAAACAAACAGGCTGGTGGAGACGCTGCAAAAGAGGCCCTCCATGAGGAATTAAAAATCATAAGCACACAAATCAGCAAATTGAGAAGCGAATTAAAAGCGGACTTCACATCATTCAAAGACGATTTCAAGCGGGATATGAGAGAAGAGCTGGCCGAATTAAACATGAAATGAATCTTCAGATGGCAGCGAATGCACAAGCAATACAAGACAAAAAAACGGAAGAAGCCGCCACCCGAATAGAAGAGCTGCAAAACATGGGGTGTCGCTGCAAACACTATACTCCAAGAAACGATGAAAGACCAGAAGTTACTTGTCGACAAATTGAATGATCTGGAGTCCAGATCCCGAAGAAATAATTTGCGGATATACCGTGTGCCAGAGGGTGCGGAAGGTGGCTCAGTACGTCAGTGTGTAGAGAAACTGCTCAGAAGTGAAATGTCAGTGCCTGAAATGACAGATTTACAGATTGCACGAGCACACAGATCCCTAGCACAGAGACCAAGCCCTAGTTTCCCTCCGAGATCCATAATTGTCCACTTTCTCCAGTTTAAAGTTAAAGATATCGTCCTCAAACAGGCATGGCGAACTTGGAGAACGAATGCTGTCTTTTGACCATGACTATACTACCGCTGTAGTACAACAATGCAAGGCATACAAACATGTTAAACGCTTCTTAAAAGAGGAAGGAATCCGCTTTCAGACACCATTTACCAAAATACGTATTCACTGGGAGAGCGGTCACCAAACCTGCAACAACGCAAGGGAAGTCGTGCGAGAGCTACAACAGAGAGGCTATAAAGTGGAAGAGCTGCGGGGAGACACGGACATGCCGCCACTGCGTGAACAACTCCACCAAACGGCGCGGTGGCAGGTCGTCGAGAGACACGGAGAATCAGAGACAATCAGACGGGCATGGGGGCGTCTTCAAGTATTCCAACAAAAGACTCATGCTTGACCTGAGATATGGTTATGAAGCTACGCACAGATATGAATAACACAATGGCTTCCGCCACAATATGTTAGAATGCTGAGTTCTTATATGTATATTCATAGACAAATCTGTTTATAAGCTTGGTTCTAAAAATATCACCAAGCATCACAGACCTCATGTGAGTGTAATTAATGTTGATTTAATACAACTTTCTGTATTAGATAAATCCGACTGTTAGGGAGATTAGCGAAATATTAGAGCTAGAATGAATGGAGGGACCCATAGAGGGTTACCACGCTTATCTAGGAGAGGGCCCTTTCTTAGTGTTAGGTTTCCCCCCTCAATTTACAAAGGTATTCTGGATCTATGGAGGAGAGAGAATACCCTTTTTTTGGGAGTCCATATATGTTTTGATGTTTTGTTTTGTTTTGCCAGGTAAAACACCTTTGTTTGTTCATATGTTTTGGTTTGTCGTTCAGAATGGTTCGGGTGTTGAGTTGAAGGGATACAGTGAAATCAATCACACTAAGTGTAATGATGCAATGTCAAGCACTTAAGTTGATGTCTCTAAATTTTAACGGTTTGGGAAATCCAATTAAGGGGGCTAAAGTCATGACTAAATTGAAAAAAGTGAAGATGCGTATTTCTTATAGTCATAAAAGAGGAGTGGCAATCTTGATATCAAACTCAGTTAAATTCGAAATGTTTAAAGAAATAAAAGACAAAGAAGGGAGATATATCATAGTAAAGGGCAAAGTTGATTATAATATCCTGACACTGGTGAATATCTATGCTCCCCCAGATAGTGATAAGCATTTTTTCAAATCCGTATTTGATATTATTGCAATGGAAGCAGAAGGAATTTATATATGTGGAGGTGATCTGAATGTTGTACTGAATCATAGGCTTGATACGACAAGAAAAAAGACCAATACGAACCAGTTGACTAAACTACTAAACACTACCTGTGAAGAATTTGGTTTTCTTCATGTCTGGAGGAATTTTCAGCCTCTAGAAAGAGACTATACACATTACTCAATAACGCACTCAGTTTACTCCCGAATAGACTATTTCTTAATGCAGAAAGAAGACTGTTATAGGGTAACGGATTGCAGAATCGGTGTGGCAGATGTATCAGACCATAATGCCATATATTTAACAATTCAAATGAACAGTAGAAGGAAAAACACAGTGTGGCGATTAAATGTTGGAATACTGAATGATAAAACAACTGTTAATTATATTAAATTGGAAATCAAAACTTATCTAGCGGAAAAGGACGATGGGGAGGTGGACCCATCCATACTATGGGACTCATTGAAGGCTGTAATACGAGGCAGGTTAATAGCGAGGGCATCACATATTAAAAAGGCCGGAATGAAAACATATAATAAGTTGATAACAGACCTGAAGGATTATGAACAGAAGTACAAAAATAATAAGGAACAGAGAACGTATAAGCAAATAGAATATTTGAGGGGACAAATGGATGGAATATTGGGTCAAGAGGTGGAGAAAAAAGCAAGATTTGTAAAACAGGCACATTATGAGCTTGGCCCTAAATCCACTAAAATACTCTCACGAAGGCTACACAAACAACAGGCTGACAACACCATACACAAAATTAAGGGCCCTTGTACACAGAATTTGAAGAGTGATACAAAAGAAATAGAATATATCTTCCAGGAATATTATAAATAATTATATACACAAACCTCTACAGTAGATGCGGAATCAATGAGGACTTTTTAAAATACAATAGATCTGCCCTGTATTGGAGAGAGACAAAATAAAATAATCACAGCAGAAATATCACTGGAGGAGATAGAGAAGATAATTGGTGGGATAAATCAAACAAGGCCCCAGGCAGCGACGGTTTCCCTATAGCATGGTATAAAATATTTCGGAATGAGCTGAACCCACTTCTTCTGAGAACCTTTAACTGCATTATCAAAGAAGGCAAGACACCCCCGTCATGGAAAGAGGCAATTATAACATTAATCCCCAAAGAGAGCAAAGGCAAGGAAAATTGTACCAACTACAGACCGATATCAATTCTAAATGTGGACTATAAATTATATTCTTCAATTATCTCCAAACGATTTGAAAACTTCATGCCAGATTTAATTGATGAAGACCAGACTGGTTTTATAATAGGCAGACAAACACAGGACAGCATTAGAAGAACCCTACATATAATACACAAGATTCAAAAGGAAATACACGTGCTGTCCTGATAAGTCTAGACGCGGAAAAGGCTTTCGGTAGGGTTAATTGGGAATTCTTATATCAAACACTAGAAAGATTTGGCTTTACCGAAGAGTCAATTCAAGTTATTAAAGCAATTTACCAGCAGCCTACTGCAAGAGTAAAGGTGAATGGGTCCTTAACTGAGAGATTTGTGTTAGGAAGAGGAACGAGACAGGGATGTTGTCTTAGCCCTACCCTGTTTGCTATATATATTGAACCATTGGCTCAAGCGATTCGTCAAGGAAGGGAACTGATGGGAGTAACTATAAGAGACAGAGAACATAAAATTGGCTTTTTCGCAGATGATCTAATGATGTATCTCACGGAAGTAAACACCTCATTTCCAAGGATGATGGGGATGATAGAATAATTTAATTTTTATGCAGGATATAAAGTGAATATTTCAAAAACTCAAATCTTCCTACTTAATTGTCCTCCTCCTGAAGAACTCAAACAAAATTATAATATTAAATGGGATTCAAAATCAATCAAATACCTAGGGATACATATAACAAAAATATATCAATGTTGTATGGGGCCAATTAAAATCACATCAACCAAAACATAAGAAAGGATATAGAAAGATGGTCCACCTACCCAATGGATTTTAGTAGTAAGATATATGTGGTGAAAATGAATATGTTTTGTCAAGGCTCTTGTACTTGTTTCAATCTCTGCTAATTGAGGTACCATTAAAACAATTCACGGAATGGGATAAATTAATATCTAGATTAATTTGGGGAGGAAAGAACGCCAGAATTCGATACACTACACTACAGTTGCCAAAGGACAAAGGTGGAATGGCACTTCCAAAGGTGAACATATCAGGAGTATAATCGATCCAATAACTACATTTACTTTAGAAACGTGGTTCACTCTTACCAGACAACATAAACTGAATAAACGACAAAAAGTTTTAAGATGGATAGCTTTGGATAATGAATTTAAACAAGGGATGTATGACTCAACATTTAAAGAGTGGATGAAGAAAGGAATGACTGCATTTTGTACTGTTATTGAAAATGGAGACCTAAGAAGTTTTCAAGATTTGAAGGGTAGATTTGCAGTTCGGAACCAAGACTTGTTTAGATACCTCCAACTGAGAGATTATTACAATAAAAAGGTAAAAAGGGAGGCACTAGAAGAAAATAATCCAGTGATAGAAGAGATAGTTAGTGCGTATCATCAAAAAACATTAAGGATAATTTCTAAACTTGATCATAGTTTAATGGAATGGCAAGTTAAAACTCAATTTTATGTAAAATTAAGTGGCAAAATGAATTGAACATCACAATCTCAGAAGAAGCATGGCATCATATGTGTGTTACACTACAGACATCCACTAATTCACAAAATTGGAGAGAATTTAATTGGAAAAAATTGATTCGTTTCTTTATTACGCCTAACATCAAAAGCAAACAAATTCTAAGGCAGCAAACCTGCTGGAGGCAATGTGGTCAAGCAGATGCAAATCATGCACATATCTTCTGGAGTTGCCCAAAAATAGAACCATTTTGGGACAGAGTGAATTCAGAATTAACAGAGGTATTAGGAGATACAGTCTGCAAGAAGTGTTCCATTTTATACCTGGGTAATATAAATACAGTGGTGCAGAAAGAAGACCATTACTTGTTTAAAGTCTTACCCACAGCTGGCAGAAAGGAACTGGCTTGGAGCGGACACACCCAGACGTAGACAATGGTTAGACATTGTACAGGAAATATTGGTCATGGAGAAAATGACATATTCTCTAAGAGTGAAAGAAGACGAGATTAATAGAAAATGGGAAAAATGGATTAAGTGTGGAAATAAATACATCAACACTATAATTTTATGGACAATAATGTAAGTTATTGGAAAATGTTTTAATATGAAAATAGTTCTGTATCATTAATTGCAAACTGAACCCCGCGCTGCACTGTTGTACGTTTCACTGTAATGTTGTATGTTCCGTTGGTATATTTGTGTTTTATTTGTGTATACATAAAAGCAATAAAAACTAAAGTGTAAAAAAAAAAGAATAAGGGGTTGGCCATCTAGAACGGTGACGTGGAAACACTTGTTTCACCCAGAGAGTTGTGAATCTCTGGAAACTTTATTCTTCTTTCCTGTGGCGTGCACAGCCTAAAGTTGTTGGACTAGTTGTTCTATTTGATTTTCCGTTTGTGCCCCTCGAGTTGATTGCATTAGTCGAAACAGGGCGGACCACGCGAAGGTTGCAATGTTCCACCCCCTGGATACTTTCAAGAGTTAGTTAGATATAACTCTTAAAGATAGCAGAGTCAGGGGTTATGGGGAGAAGGCAATGTCCGGGTGCTGATTGTGGATTATAAGTTATGGTCACAGTGAATAGCGCTGCTGGCTCGAAGGGCCGAATGACCTACTCCTGCTCCTATTGTATATTGACTATTGCGTGTTTTTATGATAAACTACAACTAATTCGCTGTGAAGCCACATCTTTTTTCATCCACATTCACTGAATCTAATTGCATATTTCTATACATGCAGCGGTACCTGACTGCAAGAAAAGGTCCATTTAAAAAAAACCGCAAACGAGCTGAAGTTGCACATCGCTATACACCCGCCGTAACACAGAATAAAGGTGCAGTTCTATGCTGCAACAGCAGGCAACAGTCAGGACTAATTCTGAACAAAAGAAAATAACAGTTGCCACACAGTCATATACACCAGGTGTATCGCACTGGCAAAGCTGCTCTGCACAGTTGACCGAGTGAATGTAAGGACGTCGTTTTATGGACCATCGGGGTCCCAGTGCGAGAATTCAGCTCTGGACACAGCTGTTAGGGCGGCACTGTGGCGCAGCGGAAGATTTGCTACCGAGCAGCGTCAGAGACCCGTTTTCAATCCCGACTAAGGGTGCTGTCTGTTCGGATTTGATAAGTTTTTGCTGTGACAGCGTGGACTTTCTCTCGGTGCTCAAGGTACCTCCCACATTTCAAGACGTGCGACTTTGTAGTCTAATAGGTTTCTGTGAATTATCAGCAGTCAAGGGCCAATAGTGTTTATCGTCATTTGTCAGAGATAAAACAATGACATTCTTACTTGCAGCAGCACAACTGATTATGTAACCAAAATACACTGTCATCAATGTAATAAATATACGAGACAAACTGGGACCCTTTGAGCCCGTCCCCCGCGGCGTCACACGGGGCGGCTCGTTCCCGAACGCGGCGTCGGTGCTCACACCGAAGATAGGTGCAACCCACCGGAGCGAATCACACCCATCACCCGTTCCCCAACATAACCTGTTCGCCCAGCGCAATATCCCACCACTCACGCATAGCTCCCAACTGCGCAAGCGTGGCAGATTTTCTTCCATCCACAGCACTCCATCACCCTCCTCTTCACCCTCCCTCTTCTCTCCCCTCAACTCCTCCCCTCCTGCTTTCCCTCCTTTGCATTTCCTTACCTCTCTTTTCCCCCACCCTCAGCCACTCCCCTCCTCAGTCTCCTCTCCCCTTTCGCACTCCCCCAATAAAAACAATGTATAAATAACGTTTCTTCTCCTCCCATCACCCACTCGTCAACTCTCATGGATTGTATATTGGCAGCAGAGATTACATTGTGATTTCATTTTCGGTTTGCTGAATCTTCACGGCAGCTTGTGCAAATGAGATCCCATTGCGATTGGACGACTGTGAGGTGCCATTGTGACATCGTCACTGGAAGCTGCTAGAAAAGTCTGCCACTCGCAGGCAGTTATTATTTTCGAAGCCACTACCCATATACCTTCCCCTGCAACTACAGGAGACAAATAACTGTTCTGACACCTCCTCCGACTTTGTCCAAGGATCCAGACTGCCTTTCCAGGTTAGGCAGATGTTGACTTACACCTCCTATAACCTAATCTACTGATTCATGTACAGCGGCGATAGCAATCGTAGACTGGGCGATCGTTTCGCTGAACATCCTCGCTCAGTACGCCTGGACGTACCGAAATTTCCGCATGCTCAGAGTGAGGCCAAACACGTACAACCATGTGGTATGAATAGCGTTGTCTCTTACTTCAAATATTCCGTCCAGCCCACTTCTCTCCTTCCCTCCACCACCCAACGCGGACCAGCATTAACGTCGCTTTGTTGAGTGTGATTGTCCATACTCGTTTTCCCTCGGCCACAGCTACCAATGGCGTCTTGCCTTTATCGTCGATACTTTTTGCATACCTTTCGTTGATGTGCTTCATTGATATCTTTCTTCATGACCGTCATTATCTCTCGCTTCCCTTTCCCCTGACCCTCAGTCTGAAGAAAGGTCCCGTCCAGAAACCTCGCCGATGCTTTATCTCCGGAGATGCTGTCGGGCCCGCTCAGTTACTCAAGCTTGTTTGTGTCCATTTTCGGTTTAAACAAGCATCTGCAGTCCAGAGTGGATGGAACCATTTGTCGGACGTGGTTATTGGAGTTTGTACAGTGGGGTATGCGAAAGGAAACACAATGGGAGGATCGGCAGGAGAACATCAATCTTACCTTGGCTGAAAAAATGATTTGTATCCCTCGTCGTGCTAAGCGAAGGGATATACGAACTGGCGGTGCCTCCCCAGATCGTAATGCAAGCCGTAGGTATTACGAGCCATTTTTTTTTGCTCGTGGACATTTTTCATCATCCTGAAAAAACTTGCCGACTTGCCTGATGCCCCGATTCGTCACGGCTGGCATAACGAGCGGCTACGGTATATTCACGGACTCCTACGGCCTCCTACGGGCACGTTACGAACATTGAACTCGGGGGAATTCGTGAATAACTCGGGAAAGTGGAACGTGCCCTTTAAGTTAACCCTCCCCCCCCCAACTCACGGTCGAACGCCCTCGGCCAGCTGTCGGCAGCGCTGCGCCCGCCCCGCCCAGTGTCTGGATTGAGTCGCTGAATACACATTGCGCTCGCGCCTCAACTCGGGTTTCCCTAGAGAAACCGAGTGATGCCGAGGAGCACACGAGTGATGACGTCGCAAAGAGCGAGCCTTCATTTCCAGAATATTCTTCAACGCCCCGCACCGCCCGCAGCCCAGCTGAGGTCCCGTGACGACCGAGAGCTTCCGAGGCCGATCGCCCGGACGCAGAGGGACCCATCCGCGCCGCCAGCTCGCCGACTTCAAGTCCGCACTCTCCCACTCTGGCCCCCTTCACTCTCCGCCCACCACTCACCCCTCCTTCCTCCTCTCCCCCACTCCCCCGTCTCCTCCTTCCTCTCCCCCCCACCCCCCTCCGGTCACCATCCTGCACCTTCCTCTTCCCCTCCCCTCTCCCCCTCCCCTCTCCCCCTCCTCCCCCCACCCCCCTCCTCTCCCCGCCTCGCACCTCTATCTGCCCCACTCCTGCTCTCCCCCTCCCTCCCCCTGTCCACCGCTCCCACTCATTCCCCCCTATCTCCCCTCCCCTTATTCCCTTCTCCCCCTCCCCCCTCCCCCTCTCCCCTCTTCCCCCACTGGAATTTAGTGGGCAAACTTGGACCTTCGTGGAATTATAGGTGGGGTATTGATGTGGATGGAAAACTCCTGTGGACAGACAGGAAACAAAGAGTTCGGATTAAATAATCATTTTCAGAATGGGATTAACGGATCCCTTTCAGATTGGGAGGCAGTGACTGGTCGTGTGCCACGGGGCTCGGTGCTGGGACCGTAGCTATTTACAATACACATTAATGATTTAGATGAAGGAATTTAAAGTAACATTAGCGAATTTGCAGATGACACAGAGCTGGGTGGCAATGTGAACCGTGAAGAAAATTCTATGCGGATGCAGGGTGATTTGGACAGGTTGCGTGGGTGGGAAGATGCCTATTTGATTTCTAAACGTGCAGTCTAATAAGTCTTGCGTGAAGATAATGTGGGTACATGTGAGATTATCCACTTTGATGGCAAAAACGGGAATGCTGATTATTAACTGAATGTTGTCAGATTAGGAAAAGGGGAAGTACAACGAGACCTCGGTGTCCCTGTACATCAGTCACTAAAAGTAAGTATGCAGGTACCACAAGCATTGAATAAAGCTAATAACACGTTGGCGTTCATAACGATAGGAATTCAGTATAGGTGCAAAACGTCCTTCTGCAGTTGTGCAGGGCCCTGGTGAGACACACCGGGAATATTGTGTGCCGTTTTGGTCTCCTAATTTGAGGAATGGCTTGTTGCTATTTATTGAGTGCATTGTAGGTTCACGAGGTTAATTCTCGGGATGGCGGTACTGCCGTAGGATGAAAGAATGTAGCGACTAGTCTTCTATTCAGTGGAATTTAGAACGATGAGTTGTATTCTTATAGGAACATATTCAATAGTTAAGCGATTGGACGCGCTAGATGTATGAAACATGTTCCCGATGCCCGGGGGGGGGGGGGGGGGTCCAGGATGAAGGATCACAGTTGAAGAATAAGGGGTAGGCCATTTACAATTGAGATGGGGAGAAGGATGTCCCACAGAGAGCTTTATGGAGTTATCTGCGTCACAACGCAGTGGAGGTCGATTCACTGAATGCATTCAAAAGAGGGTTATATAGAGCTCTTAGTGCTAGTGGTATCAACAGGTATGGGGAGAAGGCAGGAAGGGATACTGATTGTGGATGATCGTCCATGAACATATTGAATGGCGGAGCTGGCTCAAAGTCACGAATGGACTCGTCCTGCAACAATTGTCCATTTATCTAAATATTTATCTATGAAAGTTCTGGTGTTTAACGTGTTGCAAACTACACATCTTCTTTATATATTTTTTGAATTTCCGAAATCAATAACTAGATCCTCCACACGCGCAAGACCATTATGAAGATAACATCATACCATCCAATAATGTAATCCGGGCCACTCACCCCTTCCTTGGCACAATGCTCTTCAGTTGTCAACATGGATTTGAGTTTTTTTTCAATATTTCTTTCACATATGTCCTTCAGTGAGTGCGCTTCCAAGAATGTAGATCGATGACTTCACGTTTACGAGACAAACAATGTTGTTCTTGTTGACAATAATGCAATACATTATTTTCATTAACGCTTTCTCCATGTTCAAAGGACTCGGATACTAGCATACCGTACATATCGAGAATACATTTATCGAGTAAACGAGGAAATTAGACCGACATTCTTCCTTGACCTCATTCTTTTTTTAAATGAGATCGAAGATTTTTTTAGGCCGGTGACTGTTTCTACAATAGAATTCAGCGCAGTTTTGAAGACATTCCCTGATTCTGTCTTCCGACAACTCGCCGGATCTTTATACTTTCTATTGGCCTACTGATCTGGTTTTCAGACGAGTCAAGGAATCATGGCAGTGGCCACTGACAAACGGAATGAATGGAATGATGGTGTTAATCTGTAATGAATTTCTCGGTCGGATTTCAATAGACAATAAACCATACGTGCGTGCGTGGGCCATTCAGCCCTTCGAGCCAGCACCGTCATTCAATGTGATCATTGCTGAACATCCACATACAGTAACCCGTTTCTGCCTTCTCCCCATATCCCTTGACTTCGCTATCATTAAGAACTGGATGTCTCTGTCTTGAAAGCATCCAGAGAACCAGCCACAACCGCCCTCTGAAGCAGAGACTTCTACAGACTCACAACACTCCGTGTGAAAATGTTTGTTCCTCATCTCCGTTCTGAATGGCTTACACCTCATTATTAAACTGAGGCCCCTGGTTCTGGACTCCCCCAACATCGGAACCATGTTTCCTGCCTCCAGCGTGTGCAAAACTTAATAATCTTATATGCTTCAATGAGATCCCCACTCATCATTCTAAATTCCAGAGTCAACAAGCCTAGTCGCTCCATTCTATCAACATATGACAGCCCCGCCACACCTGGAATTAAGCTGGTGAACCTATGCTGCCCTCCCTCAATAGTAAGAACGTCGTTCGTGTACACAATACGCCAGGCGTGGACTCACTAGGGCACTGTACAACTGCAGAAGGACCTCTTTGCTCCTATACTCTACCTATTCTTATGAATACAAACATGCCATTAACTTTATTCACTGCCTGCTGTATCTGCATTCTTATTTTCATCGACTGATGCACAAGGACCACCGGATCCCGTTGTCCTTCCCCTTTTCCCAAATTCACTCCATTTAGATAATTATCTGTCTTTCTGTTTTTCCCACCAAAGTGGATAACCTCACATTCATCCACATTGAACTCCATCTGCCACGCATCTGCCCGCTCACCGAACCTGCCCAAGTCACCCTGCATCGTTACAGCATCCCCTTCACAGTTCACTATGCCACCCAGCTTCTTGTTATCTGCAAATTGGTTAATGTTGGATTTAATCCCTTCATCCAAATCATTAATGTATGTTGTAAATAGCTGCGGTCCAAGCAGCGAGACTTGCAGCACTCCACTTGTCACTGCCTGCCAATCTGAAAGGGACCTGTTAATCCCTACTATTTGTTTCCTGTCTGCCGACCAATTTTCTATCCATTTCAGCACCTTCCCCCAATACCATGTGCTCCAATATTCCCCACTAATCTCCTATGTGGGACATTATCAAATGCTTTCTGAATGTCCAGGAACACTACATCTACAGCCTCTCACCTGTACATTTTCTTAGTTATGTCCTAAAAAAACACCAGAAAATTAGTCAAGTATGATTTCCCATTTGTAATCCATGCTGACTCGATACGATCCTGCTACTGCTATCCAAATGAGTCGCTATTTCATATTTTTTCTTGTCTTTCCTGCCAGCTATATCAGGCTAACTGGTCGATAATTCCGTCTTTTCTCTCTCCCGCCTTCCGTAAAAAGTGCGATAACATTAGCTGCACTCCAATCCACAGGAACTGATCCTGATTCCATAGAACGTTGGATAATGATCACCAATCGGTCTGCAATTGCTAGAGCCACTTCCTTAAGTACACTGGGTTGCAGACCATAATGTGCTGCGTTTATCAGCCTTCAGTCCCATTAGTCTACCCAACACCATTTCCTTTCTAATTGAATTTTCTTCAGTGCCTCCGTCACCCTAGATACTCTGTCCACAACAACACCAGGGAGTTTGTTTGTGTCCTCCTCAGTGAAGACCGATGCAAAGTAGCAATTCAACTCATCAGCCATTTCCTTGTTACCCATAATAAATTCCCCTATAAGACTTCTATGAAATATACAATTTGTGGAAAAATAATAGATTTCACTCCACCTATACTTTTTTTTTCATGACAAGTATAAATTCATTTTAATGCCGCCTGTCTCATTAAACATTGTCCCCGTTTTCTTGCATCATTCAGAGTTGAGGGATGTCCAAAGACTCACATCGTCACGGCATCCTTATGTACAAATATTATTCCTTGGATGCAGGTTGAATTTAGTGGGTCTCACTGTCTATAATAACATCCGGTTAATATCATAACGACCCCTGGAATGGAAAAACAAGCTTTAATAAGGGGTTCGTTAATGATACAAATTGAAGCAATTTCGGTCAGTATCCCTCACAGTTTGGAAGAATGTGGGCTGACTTCATGAAGACATGAAACTTGAAAGATAGGGGTTGAAAGAATGTCTGAAGAAACCTCCTGACCGGTATCGTCACGTCCACTGTTTCCTGAGATGCTGCCTGACTCTTTGCGTTACTGCAGTATTTTGTGTCCATCCACAGGATGGAGCATGAGTAGTTTTGGTGGCCTGAGGTATACGATCAGGGTTATATATTTCCAAAAATACACAACAGTCCATTTTACATTGAGGTTTATACTGATTGCTTCTCGCTCGAGAACACTGTCACAGACGGCAATGGGGTCTGATAAATTGAAATTGTAAGGAGGGGACGAATTAACATATACATTTTAAAACAAACAAGTGTATTTGGGGGCAGACAAAACCAAGGAGTAGCTGTCTGCTGGCACCAGTGAGGATGATACTGCATGGCGGGGAGACGTGTTCGGGCTGGTGAGCAACAGATCATTTTGCGTTCGTGTTTTCTTGTGCGTGCATGCAGAATGACAAGCAGCGGAGCCCATTGTATCGCTGATTCGCCTGGTTATTTATGGACCTTGTATGGTTCACGCGGCCTCCTTTAATCCAGTAAATGCAGAGCAACCGATAACCGTGCTGCGTTGCTGTTTTGGAAGGATTGCCAACCCACTCCCGAGGTTATATACGGTATAGCATATTACAGTGGTTAGACCTTCTGCAACGTCTTGCTCTGCAGATCCTATTAACAATATAATGTCGATGACTTGTCCAACAGTATTGGTAGGAGGGAGGGAACATTGATCTTAGTCCATGGCTACTATGCCAAGAAGCTATGTGGGACGATGCAGGTATATCTGCGGTAATAGACAATAGACAATAGACAATAGGTTCAGATGTAGGTCTTTCGTTCCTTCGTGCCAGCACCGCCATTAAATGAGATAATGACTGATCTTCCCCAATCAGTACCCCGTTCCTGCCATCTCCGCATATCCCCTGACTCCGCTACTTTGAAGGGCCCCATCTAACTCACTCTCTAAAGTATCCAGAGAACCAGCCTCCACCGCCCTCTGAGGCAGAGAATTTCACAGATTCACAACACTCTGTGAAAAAAAGTGTTTGCTCGTCTCCGTTCTAAATAGGTTAAGATACTCACACCTGGTACTGTAGGTAGCAATGGAGGGGCGTGGTGATTTAACGGCCAATATTCGACTGCCATTCATCTAATGTAGATGGAAACATCGGATCGATACTTCTTAATGTTTTAACAGTACGTCTATACTTTCTGTTTTTCTTCAGTAGCATTGGTATCACGTTCCATCATGATGCCGGTGGTTTTCAGAATAGAGACAGGGCCGTATGTAGCATTGCCCAGCATCATCATCATTATCCGTATCCCGAAACAGATGTATCACAAAGGAAATGTATAGTGGTCTCCTTTGACACAGCAAGTTCATTTGAGGCGTACACTGAAACAGACTGCGGTGCGTAGTTGCCGGTTGATAATCTAATGTAAATTCATGGAGCGGAAGGGAGCGCACGCCCTGTCATTGAACACACACACATAGTAGCCTCGGTACCGGTTTCTATCAAAACCATTTTACTCAGTAAATTGCCCCTTTACCAACATCACGATTTCTAAATTTGGGATTAAGATCTCCAGGTAATTATTCAAGCTTTAAGGTGTTCGAAATAGAGCGCTGGACATCCGGCACCGCCATTTGTATTTGGGACGGCTTAGTTGATCCAATTGATTAATCACGTTTCCATCGGTCTAAATCTTTCCCCGTAAGGCGCCTTGGGGATTCAGTACAATGATCATTGCTCTGTCCCACAATATTCCATAGGGCATAGCGGACACTAGTCCGGCGGCTATCAATCGCATGCTTCTCTACCCACACATTTAACAAATATATAATCATGTTTCCCAGTAACCTTTCGGATATTCTGGTTGATCCCCATGGTTTCTTTATCATTAGTTCTGCGTCACATCGATAAAGTTTAACACGGTTCCTCTGCTGCCACCACCATCTTCGCAAACACACCAGGACCGTATAAGGTGTCCCCGAAACCGAAACACATTGATGCCACAACGAGTGCATCTGTAAATATGCCACATACTTCAGCCTCATTTAAATACACATGGTCTAAAGCCGGATCCCACAGACGGGCACGAAAAGTGGCTAATGGTTAAGCGGGTTTATATTTCAGTCTGGGAATTCATGACGTAGAATCAAATAATTTCATATGTTACCTCATACTAAAGGTAGACACAAGAGGACATAGGTTGAAGGTGAATGGAAAAATTAATCACATGGGTAACTTTTTCACACAAAATTGGTGGGTGTATCGAATAATTTGCCAGACAAGGTTGTTGTCGATGTGACGTTCCCAGCGTTTAGGAAATAGTTAGGCAGGAATGGATATAGGACAGGTTTAGTGCGATATGGGTCATGCGCAGGCAGGTGGGACTTGTACAGCTGGGACATTTTTGACCGGTGTGGGCAAGATGGGCCGAAGAGCCTAATTACACACTGTATCACTCTATGGCAATAAGATGTTGGAGTAATTCTGCGGGTCAAACAGAAATTTCCGGTGCAAAACGATGGGTGATGTTTCATCTCGGGACCATTCTTCAAAAGGAAAGCAATGGTGGGGACGGCGGAGAGCTGAACCCTGGAAAAGACCGGGACTCATCAGGGTTGACAACAAATGACCTCAGGTGGAGCGAGTGCATTGGTTGGCCAATTGCTCGCTAGTGAATGTTTGAATGTTCAGTAGAGAACAATTGAATGAATGTTCCCTCAACAGATAGATCATGTGCTGAACTATGGAACTGGTTAAACGACTGGGTTTGTGAATGGGCCAAGTGGAAGGGAGTGCGAGCCGATGATACTTACCGTGAGAGTCCAACATTCTTATCTCTGTGAATCCTGGTGAAATATGAGGTGACGTTCCTACAATTTGCCTGTGGCCTGACTCTGGCAATAGAGGAGGCCCGAGGTCAGAAAAGTCAGTATGGGACGTAGACACAACATGCTGGAGTAACTCGGCGGGACATGCCTCTTTTCTGGAGATCTTCTCTTCAGAGATGCTGCGTGTCCCGCTGAGTTGTTCCAGAATGTTGTGTCTACCTTCGATTGAAACAGCATCTGCAGCTCTTTGCGACACGCACCGTCAGCATGAGAATGGGAAGTAGAATTGAAATGGTTAGCAACGAGGACATGCACAAGGCCTCGGCCGATCGAGCGTGTGTTCAGCTAAATTGCTGTCGATTCTACGTTTGGTCTCGCCAATGCACAGAAGCCCATATCGGCACCACCGTGTGTATTAAGTAAAGCTGGAGGTGGAGGATGTGAAACTCTCTCTGACATGAAATATGTTTTGGTGTCCTGGATATATTCACGGGAGGAGGTGTAAGGTGGCGGGAAAGGCGGTTATTAGGCAGTGAGTGAGCGTTAAATATGAGCTATCCACTTAGGTGCAAAACAGGAAGGCAGTTTATTATCTAAATGGTGTCAATTTGGGAAAAACGGAAGTAAAACGGGATCTGGGGGTTATTCGTTGTCAGTCACTGAAAGAAAGCATGCAGGTACAGTCGGCAGTGAAGAAATCGAATGGCATGTTGACCTTGTTAACAAGAGGAGTTGAGTATAAGAGCAAAGAGGTCCTTCTGCTGTACAGGGCCCCAATGGGATCACAACTGGAATATTGCGCGCAGTTTTAGTCTCCAAATTTGAGGAAGGACATTCTTGCTATTGAGGCAGTGCCGCGTACGTTCTCCAGATTAATATTTGGGATGGCGGGACTGTCATTTGCTGAGATAATGGAGGTGCTGGGCTTGTACACTCTGGAATTTTGAAGGATGAGAGGGGATTTGTTGCAACACATACGAGTAATAGGGGTTGGGATAAGCTAGAGGCAGGACTCCAGAACCAAGCGTCACAGTTCATAAATAAGGGGTACGCCATTAGAACGGCGATGAGGCCAAACTTTTTCACACAGAGAATTGTGAATCTGTGGAATTATCTGCCTCGGTTCTGTGCTCTGCATCCATTCAAGAGAGAGCTAGATAGAACCCTCAAAATAGCGGAGTCAATTGATGTGGGGAGAAGGCAGGAACGGGGTAATTATTATGGATGATCGAATTAAATGGCAGTTGGCTCGAAGGGCCGAATTGCGTACACCTGCACCTATTGACTATTGTCCATTAGAACCGAGGATTCGCGGAGGGAACGGGTTCTGCTGAAGGCAGAAAGGGGTGTGATAGCGTAGTAGGTGATTGAAATAACGTGTTGTGTGCGGTTGGCTGGCTGCGTATAAGGTGTGTGCCAGGGATATTCTGTCCATGTTGCATATGGAGGGAGTGGGAGCAAAGGCAAAAGCACGGGACACAGAGGAGGCACGTATGAGTACCTCGTCTTGGACTCAAGGGAGAAACGACGATGCCTGAAGAATGAAGTTAACACATATGTTCTACTATTGAGAACATAATTTTGGAAGCACATACGGCGAAGGCGGAGGAATTGAGAATAGGAAATAGTGTCTTTGCATGGAACGGGTGGGAACTAGTGTCGTCCAGATAACTGTGGGGAACGGTAGATGTTTAATATACGTCAGTCTACATTCTCTCTCCTGTGATTGAAACAGATAGACTGCGAAAAGGGAGAGAGCTGACCGAAATAGTCAAGGCGAATTTGAGGACAGGGTGGAAGTTAGTGGTGATGCGAGTGACATCAACGAGCAGTGCACGGCTGGAGAAAAGAATCACAAAGCAATCGTCCACGTGGCATAGAAAGACCCAGAGAAAGGCGCCATACCACGTACGGTACAAAGGCAGTTCGACGTAATCGGAGAAAATGAAAGCACAGCTGGGGACCATGCCCTGGTCAATCGCGAAACTTGTAACACGAGCAGACGAAAGATAAGTTGGTGAGTGCGAAGTTAATTTCGGACAGGCGGATGAATGCATTATTAGTTGGAAATTGATCCGGTCTCTGTTCGAGCCAGAATCCACACGTGAATTTGATAGCATGGTGGATTCTACTCGGGTGCAGGGGTGTCTATCTTTAATCATAAATCTTATTATTATGTGGCACAATAATGCGGCACAGTGGTTCATGTCGTTTGAATGTTTGGATCCAACTAAACCTATTGGTTATTTCCTCTTTGGTTACTTTTACGCATAATTCGGATTAGGTTCTGGCTCCTCGTACCCGCTCATTAATGCGGGGGATGTTGAAGAATATAACATTGCGGTGCACAGGAAGGACCTGGACAAAGGGAGATTCATTGCCCCAGGGTAAATCATTCCCAAACTAGAGCGAATTATATTAGGCCCCGAGTGGAGACATTTCAGAGGCGCGTCACAGTCAACCGTGGTATTAATAAAGTACCGGTATCCGGAATCAGCTGACAGTAAAACGAGACATTAATCTGATGTTATATTGGTCAGCAATCACGTTGTGTTTTTATAATAATTGCAACGCTGGTGCCAAACCTGCGGAATCATATTCAATATTACACATATGGTGAGACATGAGAAGAGCAATCTTCCGAGACGTAAGAGAAAACCTCTCTTGAATATTAATTTCAATGCTCATGAGACGATTAATCGGATTTACGTTGTTTACACAGAAGACCATTTAACGTGACCAGATAGCTCACACCGTTCTTCAGCTCCTCCCTAAATTTCCTCAGTGTCAGTGCATAGATACATGTGTTGGTACAGGAACTGAGTAACTGGAACATAGACCCGAAAAGTTGTAGAATATATATCGGCGTGCTGAAATATTTGTCCATATATGTATAGTTTCCACTTGCCAGTTCAGAGAATGTACGACATAGGGCATGCACAATAGTATGAAATTGGCTGAAATAGCGAACAACACAATCATTGATTTTCTGCAGTTCTCCACTTCTGGATCGTTTTCATTCTCACTGCTGTTCCGGAGTCCCCGGTGGACTCGATTCGCTGCATTAATATACCTGATGGTTAAGGCATTGATCAGAAGAACTAAAAAGATTGGGACGAAAGGCGTCATAATACTATCAAATGACTCGTAGGCTCGCCACAAGGATGAGGTAAAGTATTCAGCTTTGGGAACGCAGCGATGTGGATCCACTGCAAAGTAAAATGGAATTGACTGAGCACAGCTCAGTAGACCCACTATCCCTATGACCACGCTTGACGTTCTCTCGGTGCAATATCGATTTCGCAGCATTTGACAGCATATGGCGACGAAGCGATCAACCGTGAATGCAACCGTGTACCAAACGGAACAATCTATGGCAGCCAATCCCAGGACAAGTGTCACAGAACACACGGGTGTTACGAACAAGAAATTTGCAAACAAATAGATAAAATTGATCTTTTCCAATATAACAGCAAAGACAACCACCATCAGGTCTGCTGCTGCCATGGCCACCAGATAGCGGGTAATGCATTTTGAGAGACCACATTTGCCGCGGCACAGGATCACAATCGCCGTTAAATTTACTGAAATCAATTAAAAAGATCGTGTCAATTTCACAATATGTCACGTAACCTGGGCCAGCCACCTAGAGTACCAGTGAAGGGCAACACAGCAGATGTTTATTCTAACCAACCTACCTATCTGTGTCGTGGCTTTTTGTCATTAATCAATATCAATTAATATTTGTCATATTAACCAATATCACTCTGTATATCAATGCTCCCATAGCCCAAGTTATTCCTCCAACTTGGGCTGGGCTTCTCTCTAACAATAGAGGATGTCCAGGATGAAATGTACAGTTTGGGAATGGGGGGGGGGGGGGAGGGGAGGGGTTAAAGTGCTGAGCAAGTGCTGGATATCAGGTATTTTAAAGCGGACTGACCGAAGGTCTTCAGCGAAACTAGGACCGGTAATGCGCTTGGTCTCGCCGATGTAGATAAGTTGACACCTGGAACAGTGGATACACTCGGTGAGGCTGGAGGACGTGCAAGTGAACCTCTGCATCACACGAAAACACTGTCGCGTCCTTGGATTGAGTAAAGGCAATGATGTTGCACCTCCGGTGGTTGCAAGCGAAAGTACCTGCGGAGGGGTGGATTGGGTGGGAAGGGGCGAGTTGACCAGGGAGTTACAGAGGGAACGGTCTCAGCTGAAAGCAGAAAGGGGTTAAGGTGGAAGATGTGGCAAGTAGTGGGATCCCGTTGGAGGTGGTGAAAATGTTCGATGCTCATAGGCTGAGGGGGTGGAAGGTGAGGACAAGGGGAACACTGTCCTTGTTAAGCGTGGGGGGAGGTGATGCAAGACCAGAGCTGCGGGATATCATAGAAACATAGAAACATAGAAAATAGGTGCAGGAGTAGGCCATTCGGCCCTTCGAGCCTGCACCGCCATTCAATGTGATCATGGCTGATCATCCAACTCAGTATCCCGTACCTGCCTTCTCTCCATACCCCCTGATCCCTTTAGCCACAAGTGCCACATCTAACGCCCTCTTAAATATAGCCAATGAACTGGCCTCAACTACCTTCTGTGGCAGAGAATTCCAGAGACTCACCACTCTCTGTGTAAAGAATGTTTTCCTCATTTCGGTCCTAAAGGAATTCCCCCTTATCCTTAGACTGTGACCCCTTGTTCTGGACTCCCCCAACATCGGGAACAATCTTCCAGCATCTAGCTTGTCCAACCCCTTAAGAATTTTGTAGGTTTCTATAAGATCCCCCCTCAATCTTCTAAATTCCATCGAGTACAAACCGAGTCTATCCAATCTTTCCTCATATGAAAGTCCTGACATCCCAGGAATCAGTCTGGTGAATCTTCTCTGTACCCCCTCTATGGCAAGGATGTCTTTCCTCAGATTTGGAGACCAAAACTGTACGCAGTACTCCAGGTGTGGCCTCACCAAAACCCTGTACAACTGCAGTAGAACCTCCCTGCTCCTATACTCAAATCCTTTCGCTATGAATGCTAACATACCATTTGCTTTCTTCACTGCCTGCTGCACCTGCATGCCTACTTTCAATGACTGGTGTACCAAGACACCCAGGTCTCGTTGCATCTCCCCCTTACCTAATCTGCCACCATTCAGATAATAGTCTACCCTCATGTTTTTGCCACCAAAGTGGATAACCTCACATTTATCCACATTGTACTGCATCTGCCATGCATCTGCCCATTCACTCAGCCTATCCAAATCACCCTGCAGCCTCCAAGCATCCTCCTCACACCTAACTATACCCCCCAGCTTGGTATCATCTGCAAATTTGGAGATGTTGCATTGAATTCCCTCGACCAAATCATTAATATATATTGTAAATAGCTGGGGTCCCAGCACTGAGCCTTGCGGCACCCCACTAGTCACTGCCTGCCATTCTGAAAAGGACCCGTTTACTCCTACCCTTTGCCTCCTGTCTGCTAGCCAGTTCTCTATCCACATCAATACTGAACCCCCAATACCGTGTGCTTTAAGTTTGTATGCTAACCTCTTATGCGGGACCTTGTCGAAAGCCTTCTGAAAGTCTAGATTTAACACATCCACTGGTTCTCCCTTATCCACTCTACTAGTTACATCCTCGAAAAATTCTATCAGATTTGTCAGACATGATTTACCTTTCGTAAATCCATGCTGACTTTGTCCAATGATTTCACCACTTTCCAAATGCGCTGCTATCCCATCTTTAATAACTGACTCTAGCAGCTTCCCCACTACCGATGTTAGACTAACTGGTCTGTAATTCCCCGCTTTCTCACTCCCACCTTTTTTAAAAAGTGGGGTTACATTAGCTACCCTCCAATCCTCAGGAACTACTCCAGAATCTAAGGAATTTTGAAAAATTATCACTAATGCATCCACTATTTCTGTGGCTACCTCCTTGAGTACTCTGGGATGCAGACTATCTGGCCCTGGGGATTTATCGGCCTTCAATCCGTTCAATTTACCCAACACCACCTCCCGGCTAACCTGGATTTCACTCAGTTCCTCCATCTTATTTGACCCCCGTTCCACTGCTATTTCCGGCAGATTATTTATGTCTTCCTTAGTGAAGACAGAACCAAAGTAGTTATTCAATTGGTCTGCCATATCCTTGTTCCCCATGATCAATTCACCTGTTTCTGACTGCAAGGGACCAACATTTGTTTTAACTAGTCTCTTTCTCTTTACATATCTATAAAAACTTTTGCAGTCAGTTTTTATGTTCCCTGCCAGTTTCCTTTCATAATCTATTTTCCCTTTCCTAATTAAGCCCTTTGTCCTCCTCTGCTGGATTCTGAATTTCTCCCAGTCCTCCGGTAGGCTGCTTTTTCTGGCAAATTTGTATGCCTCATCTTTTGTTTTTATACTATCCCTGATTTCCCTTGTTATCCATGGATGCACCACCTTCCCCGATTTATTCTTTTGCCAAACTGGTATGAACAACTTTTGTACTTCATCCATGCAGTCTTTAAATACCTTCCATTGCACATCCACTGTCAACCCTTTAAGAATCACCTGCCAGTCTATCTTGGCCAATTCACATCTCATACCTTCAAAGTTACCTTTGTTCAAGTTCAGAACCCTTGTTTCTGACTTAATTTTGTCACTCTCCATCCTAATGAAGAACTCAACCATATTATGGTCACTCTTGCCCAAGGGGCCACGCACAACAAGACTGCTAACTAACCCTTCCTCATTACTCAATACCCAGTCTAGAATAGCCTGCTCTCTCGTTGGTTCCTCCACATGTTGGTTGAGAAAACTATCCCGCATACATTCCAGGAAATCCTCTTCCTCAGCACCCCTGCCAATTTGATTCACCCAATCTACATGCAGATTGAAGTCACCCATTATAACCGTGTTACCCTTGTTGCACGCATTTCTAATTTCCTGTTTCATGCCATCCCCAACTCCAATACTACTGTTAGGTGGCCTGTACACAGTTCCCACTAGCGTTTTCTGCCCCTTAGAGTTTCGCAGCTCTACCCATATCGATTCCACATCCTCCACGCTAATGTCCTTCCTTTCTATTGCATTAATCTCCTCTCTCACCAGCAACGCTACCCCACCTCCTTTTCCTTTTCGTCTATCCCTCCTGAATATTGAATATCCCTGGATGTTCAGCTCCCAGTCTTGGTCATCCTGGAGCCAAGTCTCCGTAATTCCAACTATAGCATAGTCATTAATCGCTATCTGCACCTTCAACTCATCCACCTTATTACGAATGCTCCTCGCATTGAGACACAAAGCCTTCAGGCTTGTTTTTACAACACTCTTACTCCTTATACAATTATGTTGACAAGTGGCCCCTTTCACATCGATCCCTATTACACTTGGCCATACTCTCCTATCCCTTTGTGAGCTTTCTTCCCCGTTAATTCTGGGGTCATTAACCATCGCTTTACTCTCTTTCCCTCTAACTCCGTCCTCGACTATCCCATTTGATACCCCACCCCCCTTATTCAGTTTAAAACCATCCGTGTAGCAGTGGCAAACCTGCCGGCCAGAATGCTGGTCCCCCACCTGTTAAGATGCAATCCGTCCCTTTTGTACAGTTCCCCCTTACTATAAAAAAAAATCCCAGTGATCTAAGAATCTAAATCCCTGCCCCCTGCACCAGTTCCTCAGCCACACATTCAGGTCCCATATCTCCCTGTCACTGCTCTCGCCAGCACGAGGAACTGGAAGCAAACCGGAGATAACAACCCTGGAAGTCCTGCTTTTCAGCATTTTTCCGAGCTCTCTGAAGTGCCGCTGCAAAAAATTCATCTCCTTCTTTCCAACATCATTTGTGCCAACATGCACGACCACTTCCGGCTGGTCACCTTCGCCCTTGAGGATTGTCTGCACTCCGTCCGTAACATCCTGGATCCTGGCACCAGGAAGGCAGCACACCATCCTGGAATCCCGTCTGTTGCCGCAAAAACCCCTGTCCGTACCTCTCACAATGGAGTCTCCAACTACAATGGCGTTGCCCGACTTTGGCCTCTGTGGGTTTGGCTCATCAGCCCTTTTTGTTTGACAAGCCAGTCCGCCGCTCAGTGGGATACCGTCTTCTGTCCCGGCAGCTTCCACGTGGGTGAACCTGTTCACAAGAGGTACAACACCCGGGGACCATTGCATCCCATGTTTTCCTCCCTTTCTCACCGTCACCCACCTTCTCTCTTCTAGTGCCTTGGGTGTAACAATCTCACTGAAGGACTTGTCGAGAAACGACTCAGTTTCTCGAATGAACCTGAGGTCATCCATATCGAGGAGACTCTAGTCAGAGCCTCGTCTGTAATGGAAGTGGGGAACCTCTGTTTCCTAAAGGATTAAGACGTCTCAGGTGACCTGGTATGGAAAACCTCATCCTGGGCGAAAATGCGGCATAGATGGAGGAATAGCGAGTAGGTTATAGATTCTTTACAGGAAGCAGGGTGGAAATAGCCGCCCCCGTGCGTTCGACCCACCAAGCTAATGTTGCCTGCAGTTTACAAAAAAAACGACATATCCTTGTGTTTTAGCAATCTGGACCAGCCTGCCATGCGGGAGCGTTTCAAAAGTCTTACCAGTATGCATATTGGTAATATCTACACCCCAACATTTATCCTTGTCCTTGGTTATCTCCTCAAAAATGCTATTTAGTGTTTGAGATGTGACATTCCTTGCACGGAAAAATACGGATAGGAAAGATTTGGAGGTATATGGGAGATGCGCTGGCAGGTGGTACTAGCTTACATGGGACATTATGGTCGGCATAGGCAATTTCGGCAGAATAGCCTTTTTAAGTGCCGTATTACTCCATAATTATGGTTTTTAAATCATGTTGATACCTGCGTGATTAGTACTGATTTCCATCTGTGCCTCAGATTCTGCACCAGTAACTTGGCTTTTGCATTCAATCTTTCAATCTTCAAACATGTTCTCTCTGTGAAGAAGAGAACAGCACAACCTTCTCGGTACATTTCCAAAATTTGACGGCCTGACGCCAGAGATAGGTATAATGGCGCAGAGTTAATTTAGCTGTGACTTGGATTCCGTCTTGGGAAGGCCTGTCAACCTGTCCAGGAAATAAAACTAGTGCGAAATCAAACGACCTGTTCTATTTGTTAGTTGATGCATATATTTTTGGAATAGAGTATCTTTCATTGGTAAAGACACACATATATTTTGTATTTTATGCCAATTCCGCAATACATATAAATAGCTCAATGTATCACGTGAAAGCACATAGACAATCGTCTTCTTCTGCTTGCTACTCCACAGTCGCCAACAGCTGGGCTATCTCGTGCAGGTTCAAAAGATGTAAGTAACATAAATTACATTCAAGTCCTGCGAAACACGTTTCCCTTTGCAGTTTCCACTGAAAAAAATCATTCAATGAACTGAAAACCAGAATAGCAAGGTAGGGCTATTACACGTTGCAGAGTGCGTAATATAAAGACGAAGGAACACCAACAGCACCAACACACAGCACCTTACCAGGAACTCCTGCTGCTGCAAGAACAGGGAAGTAAATTCTGACTATGGTGTAAATTACTGGATATCCCATTTCCTGGCTGAAGTAGCAATCAGTGGTGCAAAATGTCACCTCCCAATATTTTCCGTTGCGGGGGACATTTTACATACCATTTGGAATGCCCATTGCGGCAATTAGCGTCTTCCCGAGTAACATCAGCAACAGTCATTGAACAAACAATTATTATAAACTATCTTCTCTCATTATGCAACAATACGATGTATTTCACTCATCGAAGTATATAACAAGCAATTTGAATTAATGATTGATAAGTTTTGAAACGTTTTTGAGTACTGTAGGTATTCAACGGGTTTGCAAGATCAAGACGGCTTAGTTTCGCAGATGAAATGTGTGACGAGTCATTTTCCGCGGGGATAGGTTGCCGGTGCCCAATCGGTCAGGAGGTTTTAGTGCTTGAACAGACAATGTTTAAAAATGACAGGTCACTGTTTCTTTCTTGCTTCATGATTTCAGTAATTCCATAATAATCCAGTAACATCCTGCGATGCCGCCAACGTTCGAAGACATGAATTAGCCATTTGGCACGAGGCAACGGACCTTGCCAATTTAAACGACGATTTGTATCGTCATATATCTCGGATCGTTTTTAGACTTTGTTTTTATATTGATGAAAACGAATCAAAATTGATTGGAACCTTTAGTAATATGACATAGGTTCGAATTCTGTCGAAAACTTATTTTCTGCCCGAAAATAAAAACTTTCCTCTATAATCGAGAATCACCTTCTATCTTATGCGCCGTCGTTGGAAGACCGTTATACGAGGCTATATGTTAGGAAAGAATGCTCATTATGATTGATTTGTGTTATAAACGACTCAACAGTCCGTCAGATTTAGAGGGGCAAATATGGAGATTCGCAGATAGCTATCTGTATAATGGATTCGGCCTGGTGAGTGATTTAAACTGTAATCACGTTGACTGGGAATGCCTTAATACGTACGACTTTGATAAGGTTCAATTACTTAAATGTCACCAGAAACGTTTTCATCAACAATTCATTGACAAAAATGACAGACGAGTATAGGTCAGTGATGATGTCTACAGGAGATTGGCAAGCATTTGACCAGGCCCTTCAAGGTGGGCTGATTCGGAAGATTAAGATAGAAGGAAATTCATGGTTAATTGATCATGTTGATTCATGTTCGTATTGGCTAATTCATAAATTGTTGTGGTGGTGTAGGGAATAACTACAGATGCTGGTGTACATCGAATTTAGACACGAAATGATGGAGTAACTCAGCGGGACAGGCAGCATCTCGGGAGAGAAGGAATGGGTGACGTGTCCGGTCGAAACCCTGCTTCAGACTCTTCACTGATGGGAGAGTGTTACGCAGACGTTGCAGATGGCTCCAAGATTTCTGAAGTCGCGGGCAGTGAGGAAGGTTGTCAGTGTATATATCAGTTACAGAAATTGGAAGAGAAATGGCGGCTGGTGCCTAAATCGAGCAATTGTGAAGTGTTGCATTCTCGGACATCAAATGAAAGGGCGAACTATACATTCAAGGCTCTTACCATAATTGACGTGCAGAAGGAGCTCATGGTGCAATTCATTGAAAATGGCAACGCAAGTGAATGTAATGGTAATGGAACGGTATGATATGCTTGCCTTCATTTGTCACGGCACAGAATGTCGGAGTCAGAAGGTCATGTCATAGGTCTACCTGACAATTGAGAAGGCAGCATGTGTGCCGTTGCGCGCGTTTTACGTCGACCCATTACAGTGCGGATCAGGAGGTTTTGGAGAAGTTGCAAACGAGTTTGATCAGGACGCTGCCTGGATTAAGGAGCATTACGTACAGCGAGGGCAGACTTGTCCGACTTGGAGGATTGGCAGACTTGCGTTCTTTATTCTGAAGCGCCAGAGGTTATGGGATACGTGACAGAAGTATATACAACTATGGGATGCATATTTTGGACAACGAGTCCGAACCCTTTTCAGAGGCTTGACATTTCTGTCCGCAGGCAAAGCTTTTGGCTGGGAAGGACATAGTTTAAGGTCGGTGTGGGGGGCATGTTTTTTGATTAGATCGCGTTGATTCCATGCAACATGCTCGTAAGGGTGATGGTGGCGGAGGCGGACATGATATGTGCGATTAATCTTCTTTTCGATAGGCATATGAATATAAACGGAATGGAGGTGTATTGATTGTGTACAGACGGAGTTCATTATTTTAACGGCATCATGTTCGACAAGGATATTGGGGACTAAAAGGCCTCTCCCCATGCCAAAATGTGTTATATTCTTTGTTATCTAGGTGTAAAGGATGCTGCGATCGACGACGCCACACTGGTTAATATTACTTCCTCGTCTTGCGTTTAATGCAGCAAAGGCTATGTGACGCATTCCACGTGCTGCAGCCAGTTAGGCCGTCCTCATTCAGCTGCAGCAGGGTGTTTCCATTAGATTAGATTGGATTACGTTCAACTTTACTGTCATTGTGCAGAATACAAATACAGAAACAACGAAATACTTATTTTGACCATGCAGCCATACGAATAAAATATATAATAACACAGAAAACGATACTCTATAACATAAACATCCCCACACAGCGATATCAAAGTTTCCACTGTCAGGGAGGGCACCAAAGTTCAGAAACCTGCTCTTTGATGTTCTATGATGTTCTTTGATGTTCACCCGCCATCGGGGCCTCCAGATCCCCCCGAAGTCGCCGCTATGGACGGCCCGATATACAGGCCCTCTCGCCGGGATGATGGAACTCCGACGTCGGAACGGAAGAGCATCCTCTGCGGCTTGGGCTTCCGAATCGGCCACCTTCTACCGGAGTCCGCCGCTCCTGAAGTTCACAAGCCGAGCTGGGCGGATATGAAATACTGGCGGCCATCAGCAAAGGGTTACAGCACTCCCCGATGTTGGTCCGCGACGCCAGTGCTGGGAACTCTGCAAACAACAGCTCCGCGATGTTGATGGAGCAGGCCCAACAAGCTGGAGCTTCAAACGGCCATCCCTGGTAAGCCATCCCCCGTTCCGCGATGTATCTAGCGCTGCGCCGCCGCTGCTGAAGCTCTAGTCCGGTCCCCGGCAGATAAGGCCGCGCCAATCCAGTTGCTAGGTGCGTGGAGGTGGGCGAGGACGCGACTCGGCGAATAGTCGTATCTTCGCCAGGATGTGATTCGGAAACTGTCCCCCCCCCCCTCACCCTATCCTCCTCCTCCACATAAAGTAATTTTTAAAAATGCTCCAAACAAGCTTTAAACAAACTACAAATTACAAAGAATAGAAAAACAACAGACTGTAGGCAGAGGCCGCCATCATGCGACGCCCCCAAGTGCTCGCCCTAAAATGGGCGCATGCTCCGGGTTGGCTGCAAGGGTTGCATGCCGCGGCCACTGAGGTTGCGTTATTCATTCTGCTGTTTCCGTTTGTTGTCGTTCGCCTGAACGAGTTGACAGTTGAAAGGGTTCACCGCGGGTAGGTCGTCAACATGAGCCCCTTGTTACATGGAGCAGCGCACGCGTACGAAACGTGAGTGAGGGACCTGTGAACATCGTTGAGTTCTATTTGCTGTTAAATACCTCCGGAAAATGAATATAGAAGTACCACACTGTTTGAAGTTGTAACTTGTGGATTCCATCAATCCAGTCTCTTCCGGAATATGTGAAATATACGAATAGAAAATCAGGAGGGCAAATAAATAATAAGAGACAGTACCGCGAAATTATTTTGAAGGAAGTCCGAAGATATTCTGCAGGTATGTTGAGTAACAGAGGAGGGAATCACCCGCTTTAAGAATCAACGTGGTTTGTTTGAGTCGGAGGTCACTGTAGATGGAACACGTGGTAAATGAATACATCTCAACCAAATGTACAGTAGAAAACATCACGAAAAGTAATAGATGCGATGGATCATATCCTAATTACAAAATAGATAGTCGCCATAATCTTACTGACTATAAAGTTTTATTAATCCATATGGCCTAATCAACTGTCTCATCAGATATTACAGGACGGTAGAAAAAAAACATTACCGAGGCATTGGCATAGAAGATTGCATCATGCCTCGCCACAGGGGAAGGATCGAACGGTGTGTAATGTATGCAAGGCCAAACGAGGAAAGCATATAATCTATAAATGTATGGCTTTGCTGTCCCCGTGTATTCAAATATATTTATAAATCTTTACATCCTTTTGGATAGACCACTATTTCATCAATTCTCTTTTCATCTGTAATTTTTCGAATCACGTTTATATTCGTCGCCAATCAATCGTCGACGAGGATGATGCCCAATAATCCCACGGCAGAATATTAAACTGCAGTTATACGTGCTCCAATTTTGATTAATAACCTGATATGTGACACGAAACCAAGGGCTATTTTACTTCGGAGTCACGTACGTGACTACGTCAAGAAGCCCCGCCTGGCTCTGGATCGGCATTACGTCGAAGCTATCGGTAGAGGAAGAGCTGCAGAGTGCAGCTCCAACACAACGGTAAGGAAATGGCCCGCAGGTAAGTAAAATTAGTTTACTTCCAGGGCATTTTCTAAACTCCGTAGGCTGGTGGGTAAAGCAGGAGGAGTTAAATTAAAATACAACTAAAAAAAAAATTGCGGGTAAAACGTGCGTCCCGGGGTGTAGGAAAGTCGGGACAGCAGATTATTGCGGAGCTGGTTCCGATACCGGTGGCTGTTGAAATACCCGTTAGTGAGGCTTTGATTGCTCCACAAACAGAAACTTTGGAGGAAAGCCCAGTGCCTAAAAAATGTAAAAGAAAGCAAAAGGCCTGAGGTTTCTGAGGATTCTGATTCAGAAGGTCCAGAAAGAAAAGCCTTATGGCTCAGAATGGATCAAATGGAGAAAATGCTCCAAACTATAATCAACCAAGGGTCTAAGTACCCAGAATATTCCCAGGCAGCCCCTGAGGGGGTTCCATATCATGAATATGGTGCCAGTTTGAGTTGGGAATTTGAAACTCCAGTGCCTGGGATTGGGCTGGAGGAAGTCTCCTTGAACAAGTTTCAGGAGTACCTGGGCTGTATGAGACAGACCCTGAAAGTGGTGATTGAGGTCCGGAGTACACACCACAATACAAATATATTGATCCAGGTGTGCCTGATGTGGCACAAAGTTTGCTATACCTGGAGGAGCCGGTGAGGCCATGGAAGAAAACCTGGCGGCCAATATTAATTATATGGTCTCTCACCCGCTTCAAGAAGCTGTTATGGTTGAGACAGCAGAATTGTATAAAACAACTATTAATTGTGCCTCACTGAAGGTACCTACGGTGAATCCGGCTATTTGGGCGCCAAGGTCATCGATGATGCGGGCAAAGAATCCTCAAGCTGATTTCAGCTGGCATTAAAGCCTTTGGAAGACAAGTGGAAGGTTGTGGAGTTCAGAAGCATATGTTGGCTTTATTGTGCAACTCATTTTTGAGATAAATTATATGAGGAAGATTGCCATTCGGCCTCTGTTACATCCAAGATTTGCATGGTTGTGCAAGCCAAGCAATATTCAAACTCCTGGTTGTTTGTTCGGAGAAAAGTTGTCTAAACAAATTAAAGAAATGGATGAAGAGGCAAAAACTATTGGCCTTATGAAACCCTTCAGTTTTGGCCAGAGAAGGGCTGGTCATATGAAAAGGGGATTTGATTTTGGAGCTGGAACAAGCAACGAGGCAGGAGTATGATAAGAAAGAATTACCAGCCAGCACACCCGAATGTACACCCATTTATTGAGAAAAGGAGATAATTTCGTCCAGTTGGAGAGGTACAAACCTTTATCCTATCAAAGAAGAATGTTTGGATGAACCTCAGATTGGTGGTACACTCCGAATGTTTTATAATGAATGGGACAGTATAACAGCGGATCGTGTTGTATTAGATACTCCAGGATCTACCATTGATTTTGTAGAAGGTATGGATCCATTGGGACAGAATAAGCCTAATCATTCTTTGATGTTTTCAGTTCTTGAAAATCAAATTGACAAAGAGGTTAAGAATTTGTGTGAGAAAGGAGTTATTGGGAAAACAGGAGAGGACCCACATCAATTTGTATCAAATATTTTCCCCAGACCAGAGAAAGATGGGGGTTGTAGAATCATTTTAGATCTCACACAATTGAATACATTTGTCCAGTATAAACATTTTAAAATGGACACATTCAACACTGCAATGCAGCCGGTATCAACAGGTTGTTATATGGCTACAATAGATTTGAAGGATGCATATTATTCGGTCCCAATCCATCATAGTTTTCGCAGGTATTTAAAGTTTAAATGGATGGGACAGCTGTGGCAATACAAAGCATTACCTAAAGGATTGAAATCAGCACCTAGATTGTTCACTAAATTGTTGAAGCCAGCACTTGCACTGCTAAGGGCACAAAACACATCGTTATGGCTTATCTAGATGACATTTTAATTGTCAATACTAATCAGGAGTCAGCTGAAAAATCAGTCTCAGCAACTACAAACTTGTTTGAAAAGTTGGGATTCCTGATTCATCCAAACAAAAGCTAAGTTACAGCCAACCCAAACCATTGAATAACTGGGGTTTGTGATTAATTCAGTTACCATGTTGGTAACTTTACCAATGGATAAGGTGATAGATTTGACAAATGTGTGTCAGAACCTGATTAACAAACCTTATCCCTCCATCCGAGATGTTGCTAAGGTTATTGGGAAGTTGGTAGCAGCATTTCCAGCAGTAGAATTTGGTCCACTACATTACCAAAATCTTCAAATGGCAAAAACTCAAGCGCTTATTCAGCGAGCAGGCCATTTTGATAGGCCAATGCAATTGCCACAGGAAGCCTTATCAGAATTGCATTGGTGGTTTCAGAATGTTCCACAAGCTGCTAAGAACATTTTAGTTTAGCAGCCTGTGGTGTTTTTGCAAACTGACGCAAGTTCTCTCGGATGGGGGGCTACGGATAATGAGACCAGCTGTGGAGGCAGATGGGCTGTCCAAGAGGATTTATTGCTCCAAACATATGGTATTAATTATTTGGAGCTACTGGGAGCATTTTATGGATTAAAAGCTTATTGTTCTACATTAAAAAAATTGCATGTCCAAATACAAATAGACAATACCACAGCTGTGGCATATATCAATCACATGGGAGGTGTCAGATCAATATCATGTGATCATCTGGTAAACCAGATGTGGCAATGGTGTATTGGTAAAATATTTGGCTTTCAGCTATTTATCTCCCAGGGAGAGACAATGTTGTGGCAGACAAAAGATCATGAATTTTTAACACAATACAGAATGGATGTTAAATCCACAAATTTTCAAAAATATTGTTAGTCGGTATGGAGTACCGGACATTGATCTGTTTGCATCTAGATTGAATCACCAATTGCCCAAATACGTGTCTTGGGAACACGATCCAGGGGCAGTAGCGGTGGATGCTTTCTCGCTACACTGGGGGAATACGTTATTTTATGCTTTTCCCCCATTCTGTCTGATTGGGCAATGTCTTAAGAAAATAGCGCAAGACGCTGCCAAAGGCATTTTTGGTGGTGCCAAATTGGCATACGCAGTCATGGTTCCCATTGATGCTTAAAATGATTGTTGAACCATGTATGACAATTCCCAGTTGCGACAATCTGTTGACACAACCAGTAACAAAAGAAATTCATCCATTGCATGATCATATGAATTTGTTAATCTGTAGGTTCTGACCATACCATTGCAAGAGTTTGAACTGTCGGACAGGACCGTGGATGTTATAAATGCAGTTTGGAGGAATAGCACTAAAAAACAACATATGTCACATATAAGGACATGTGAAGTTTTTGTACACAGTCAAAGATATCTTATCATACTGCAAACATTTCAAATGTATTGGAGTTCCTTGCTGGGTTACATTTTGATGAGCATTTGAGTTATGGTGCCATTAATTGTGTTCGTAGTGCATTGTCGTCCTACTTAGGACAAATTTCTGATCGGGATTCAGTTGGGTCTCACCCATTAGTATCCCGATTCATGAAAGGAATTTTAATAAAAATCCTCTCAAGCCAGATATACAGAATTTTGGGATGTTAGCATTGTTCTCACTTTGCTTAAGCAATGGACTCCAATTACTTCAATGTCTTTGCAGAAGTTAGCATTAAAGGTAGTAATGTTAATGGCATTGGTATCAGCTCAAAGAGAACAAACTTTGCAATTGTTACGGTTGGATTGCATGCATATGACTGCAGATAACATTGTGTTTTATGTTTATAACCTGATCAAACAAAGCAGACCAGGGAGAACTGGAGCTAAGGTAATGTTTAAAGCATATCCTATCGATGAAACATTGTGTGTAGTAAGCATTTAACTCAATACATTGAGGTAACCAAAAATCTCAGAGGTTCTGAAGAAGCGGTATTGATAACGTACAAAAAAACCACATACAAAAATGTCAGTTCAAACCATTTCTAGATCTAGCAGGAATAGACACTGATGTGTTTAAATCTCATTCCACTAGGGCGGCAGCTACGTCCGCGGCGAAGGTACAGGACGTACCACTCGATCAAATTTTTAGAGGCCGCAGGGTGGTGTAGAGAAGAAACGTTTCAAAGTTCTACAATAAATCGATAGAGGGGTTATTATTTAAATAAATGGGATTTTTTAAAGGACATTACATAAATTGTAACAATGTCTTAAAATACCATTTACTCACTACTGTTTTGACTAAACAGAGAGTCGTATGGAATGAATCTACGACATGAAAAACACAGAGCTCTAAAATCTTCACGTAGTCACTCACGTGAATCCGAAGTAAAATAGTAAGATTAAACGAGAACTTACCTGTTCGAAGTTAGATCTTTATTTTATGAGGAGTTACGATGAGGGATTACGTGGCCTCCGCTCCCAACCCTCATAATATAAATGATCATCTGGTAGTTCTAGTCTATGTTGGGCCTTACTATCTTACTCCGTCTATTGGTTCTGTGTTTTTCATGCCACTGCTTTGAAGTATGCCGATCGAGCGCCAGGCGGGGCTTCTTCACGTAATCCCTCATCGTAACTCCTCATAAAATAAAGATCAAACTTCGAACAGGTAAGTTCTCGTTTAATCTTACTATTAAACCTCACAAACACGTCGCCGCATTACCTCGAATGCCAAATGAACTTCAGACATGCCATTTGATTTATGAACAATAAACATATAACTTTCCAAGTTCCTGTCTAATGGCATGCAAATCAGCCTTACCCCAACATAACATATTAAAAAGTGCGCATGCTTTGTGCTGTTCCATTGCAATTGAATAATAACAAATTATGCTCACTGTGCCAAATTCTTTATTTCTGGTAGGGCAATCCACTGTGAATTAGAGCACTTTCCTTGGCACACTTAAGAAATGATCACCTCTCCAGCACCTTGTTCCAGTGCAAGGTAATGTGGATAATTTGAAGTCCTTATAATGAAAATCCATTATTCCTAGATCTGCTCTCTCCGTACTATTTGCTCCACCCGTTCCCATTGAGTTTTTGTGGTGGCAAATTAATTTTTCATCCTATTTGTAATTTCTTACCCTCCGAAGCGTGAGACGTCACCACAGAATGCCCACTCCGTGGTTGCATCTAGTTAATACCGCAACTCCACATCTACGTTTGCCTCTATATTAAAGTGAAGCGTAATGTTCTGAAATATATACATATAGATTTCAAAATATATGACGTTGGAATCTAAGGCACATAATGTTGGATACAATTGCATTTTTAATGACTAGGCGTATCACCGGACTTTGTGGGTAGGAAGAAAATGAATTGCTGTGTATCCAAAAAAAAATGTATCGTTCACCTCGACTCGTCCATCTCGCTTCCCTCCTGCACCCTCATTTCATTCGCTTCACAACTAAATGTTACTGTGTCCCGAAATTCACTTGGAACATCTCGATCTCTCTCTCTTATCTTGTTCTCTCCGTTTCCATCACGATCTGTCACACACAGCTTGGGTTGGCGCAGCGGTAGAGTTGCTGCATTACTGCGCCAGAGACCCGGGTTTGATTATGACAATGGATTCTGTCGATATGGAGTTGATACCCTCTTCCTTTAACCGCGTGGGTTTTGGTTAATTAGCTTTGGTAAAATTGTTATTTGTCCCCAGTATGTAGGACAATGTTGGTGTTCGGGTGATCGCTGGTCGGCGTGGATTATGTGGGCCGAGGGGCCGGTTTCCCGTTGTCTAACTAAGCCAGTCCAGTACATATTACACATAACTCATAAGAACATGAGTACGATATTCGGACCAAGATGTTTGTGGCGGCTACAACGACGACTTTAATATAATCTCGTTCCATCTGCCAGCTGTGCTAAAGCAGAACAAGGAGATGGGAACATGATAATTTTAGACAGGTTGGCCTTAAACCAGCGTAAGATCCAAATCCATAAACCCCTGTATGACCCCAGTATTAAGCCACAGTTTGTTGGTAATGTGAGAAGAATAGCTGCCACAGCCGTAAGCTGTTGCAGGGTGAGTGATTGAACATCTGACATAAGTATCGGCCTAGTGAATACAAATCTACGCAGAGCTGACAGGCACGTGCCGTCAGGGAAGTCAAGGTAGGCACTGCCTACCCTGCCTAAAATTATGAAATGGCAATTATTAAACGTAAATAGTAAAGGCATGGGACAATTATGCCTATCTAAGAGATCGATCTCTTAGGTAAGCATAATTCTCCGTGCCTTTCATCCGCAGCACTTGTAACACGCGAAGGTATGTGCAGCCCACGTGCCGTCAGCGCTGCCTGAGCCGTCAGTTTCAAGGGGAGCTGAAGGCAGCAGACATTCTGCCTTTGCAGTACTACGTTTGCGCAGCAGCTTGCTGCGCATGCGCAGCGCGAGTTTCTTGGCGGGATTTTCAATTATGGATTGCCATCCGGCACGGACTAAAAGGGCCGAGATGGCCTGTTTCCGTTCTGTAATTGCTATACGGTTTTATTGTGGCCGGGGAGTGAATTAGCTTGGGTGGCTGTCGCAGCACTCCGGGCACGGACAGCAGAACTGGCCGCCACTTCCGAGGAAGGAAGCAGCTCGTGTGACTGCGAGTGGCCGCCGGGACCTTGTCACTTCAGCCACTTCTGCTGGTCCCCACTCACCTCTGGCAGTGCTCTCCGTCTGAACAGCTCTCACTTGCCGCGCGCGGGCCGGATTCCCGCAAATCTTTAAATTCCGACAGCGCGTTCACGAGACTAGTTGAGGTTACTTGGCTGTGGGAATTTAAGGATTTGCGGGACGCGTTTAACATGAGCGAAGCCGGCGAGCGGCAGGTGAGAGATGTTCAGACAAAGAGCACTGCCAGAGGTGAACAGAAGGCGCTGAAGGGCAGCCGGTTCTGGTGTCGGGTCCCGGCGGCCGCTCGCAGTCACCCAAGTTGCTTCTATCCCCGGAAGTGGCGGCCAGTTCTGCTGTCCGTGCCCGGAGCTCTGCGGCAGCTGTGAGTGATTACTGATATGATCTTCGACCCTCTCCTTCTCAACACTTCTGCCTTCTCGCATATTTAACCTCTGGCGCAGACTCTTCACACGCTGTGAAATGAACTCTCCCTCCAATTGGACCCTTGAATTAGTATTCTCATTCAATAAGATGACAACTGGTTCAACGTCCCGGTGTGCTCCCATTTTTCCTACCATCTATCCACCTGCCGTCATCCTCGTACCCTACCCATTCAGTAATTAAAAAATGAAGGAGATTGAGAAGTTTGGGGAAATTGAATTGTTACGTATTCTTTATTATTTACGAAGAAAACAAGCTGCGCATACGCGGGTTAAGTATTTTTTTTAGCCGGCTGAATGCCTACCCTGAGTAATTACTCACGGCACGTGCCTGGCAGAGCAGCATTGAATGGAGCCTTGGGATCCTACCCTGTTTCATTTAGCGGGTTCCATTCAACATTCTGCTCAACTTCGTTTCCAGAAAAAAAAATAACATGCCAAGTATGTCCCACCTCTCATAGAAATTAGGTGCAGGAGTAGGCCATTCGGCCCTTCGAGCCTGCAAGTAGCTAATACACTGTAGCTAATACACAGCTAATACAGCTCGAGTAGCTAATACACTGTAATCGAGCAAAATTCTGGCAAACCACCTCTGCGCCCTTTCCAAAATCTCCACGTACTTCCTACATTGCAGCGAACAGAAATGCATGTAAAACGTTAAGCACCGCCTGACCAAAGTACAATAAAGCTTGCTTCGGACTTTCAGACGCTTATACCACTTATGCCGATCAAACCGGCCAAACATACCGTTTGCCTTGTTTGCCACTTTCTCTACTTAAGCTGCCACTTTTAGGGAGGTATGACCTTGCATCCAATTTCCTTTTGCATACGAATACGAGCAAGTGTCTTTTATATATATATATTTTATATATATTTCCCATACATTCAACTTGCCAAAGTGCAACACCTCATACTTGCTTGGAATAACCTTAATCTTCCACTGTCAGCACTGCACTGGGATGAATACTCCCACTATTGGACAGTGTACGGACACGACTGTTTAAACTCAAGTTGTTATCAGAAAGGAGGCGGACAAGTATAGCAGAATTTCACGGTAACATGATAGGATACACAACATTTCACATTGGATTCATGCCGATGCATGCACAGTAAAAATGGACTGGAAGGTATCGGCATAGTTTCTCCAATTTTACAGACATTACTCAAGTGCATTAACCACTGGTCGGGGGAGGGGGTGTGGTAGGTATTAATTAATTACTGTAATAATTGAAATTATGCTTGTCCATGTTCCTTGGGAAGCTTCGCATTTAAAACCAATTGTGCATGGTTCCGTCACGTTTTCCCAATGTTATTGGAACATTTTTCGGGTATAAAATGAGAAATGCCCATCATGTTTGGGCAAAGGCATCACCGTTGAAACGCAGCTCTTGTATTTTCAATCCAGTTGTGAAGATATTGAAAGAGGAGTTAATTAAGATGTCATTTGTTTGCAGGTCAATGAGCATTGTCGAAATATATTGAAGTCAACGTTTTACGATGTTTTACCTTTGCCACAGACATGCAACATTACTCATGCTGTCAGCCACGTTAACTCTAATAACTGCAATAACTGACTGAAAACATACCGCTCTGTGCATTGAAATACGATATAACAAAATGCATACCGCAACAGTATACACTTTATTCCCCAACGCCATTCCCTAATACACGACTGAAGGAACACAGGTATATCTACAAGTAATGTATAGAAAAAGTCATTAAGTGAAAATCGGTCAGTCACATTGCTGCCTGTATTAACACGCTCGATTAACGGCAGTGACAGACTGTAAGCGTTCAGTACTATTAGCCCCTCATTCACTGTATATTGAAGTCGACATGCGCTATCTCTGCGCCAGCACTAACTGCCAAAACGCACAGCTCATGGAACAAAAAAAAACATCCGACCGCCATGGTACAGTTCTAAACACCACGAGTAACGGCAAAGACAAAACACCTTCCGCCAGAAGTAACTGGCTGCTACAGACTCAGAATAGCGCTTTGTAAACTAGAAGTAAATGCCTATACGGACACCGTTCGATACAATTATAAATGACCATCGGTACATAGGTCAACGTATCAGCAGGAACTATGAATACACAGCTCTAAATATCAGCAGTAACTCAATTCGCAGCATTATATTAGGAGTAACTGAAGTAAGGACATAGCACGCCATCAACAGTAACATATTCTAAGGACCCAGCTCTATAGACCGATTGTTAGTGTCCGTAATGACATTGGACTCTGCACCAAAATTATCGAAATAAACCCTTACAGCTCCAAACACCAAAAGTAATCACTATGAATGATTGAGCTGTGCACATCCAATACAATGAACAAAATCACATACGCCAGCAAAAAATGATTGCATGTACACAGTTCTACACGCCAGAATTAAGAGTTGCGTTGTGCAACGTAATTCACAATCAATTTACTATCCGATGATAATTGTGCGCAGCAGCAGTAGCGCACTGTAATGGCACAGCTTCATATAAAATAAATAGCTGAATTCCGAATGCTCTATAGATTCAAGATGAATTCCTGTGAATTGGAGCGTAGCTAATGTTATCCCAGTATTTATGAAAGGAGATAGAGAGAAAACAACAGGAAATTATAGATCAGTTAGCCTCACATCGGTGGTGGGGATGATGCTGGAGTCAATTATTAAAGATGAAATAGCGGCACATTTGAATAGCAGTAACATGACGCAGCATAGATTTACCAAGGGGAAATCATGCTTAACTAATCTTCTGGAATTTTTGAGGATGTAATTCGGAAAATGGACAAGGGAGAGTCAGTGGATGTAGTGTACCGGGACTTCGATAAAGACCCGCATACGAAATTAGAGGGCAAAATTAGAGCACATGGTATTGAGGGTAGTGTGTTGACATGGATGGAAAATTGGTTGTCAGACAGGAAACTAAATATAGGAAATAACGGCTCCCTTTCATAATGGCAGGCAGTGACTTCTGGGGTGCCGCGAGGCTCGGTGCTGGAACCTCGACTATTAACAATATGCATTAATGATTTAGAATGAAGGGATTACATGTAAAATTAGCAAATTTGCACATGATACAAAGCTGGTTCGGCAGTGAGGACTGTGCGGATGATGCTATGAGGAATCAGGGTAACTTGGACAGGTTGCGTGACTGGGTAGATGCATTGCAGATGCAGTTTATGTGGAAAATGTGAGGCTATCCACCTTGGTGGCCAGAACAGGACGGCAGACTATTATTTGCCTGTGGTCAAGTTAGGAAAAGGGGAAATAAAGCGAGATATGGGTGTCCTTACATCAGTCACTTAAAGTTAGCATGCAGGTACAGCAGGCAGAGAAAAAATCTAATGCAATATTCGGTTTCATAATAAGAGAAATTTAGTCGAGGAGCAAATAGGTCCTTCTTCAGTTGTACAACGCCCCTTTGAGTCCACAGTTGGAGTATTGTGTGCAGTTTTGGTCTCCGAATTTGAGGACAGAGATTCTTGCTCTTGAGTGCAGCGAAGGTTCACTCGGTTAATTTGCGGGATGGCGGAACTGTCCTATGTGGAGAGAATGCAGAGCCTGCGGTGGTATACACTGGAATTTAGAAGGTTGAGAGGGGATTTTATTAAAACTTAAAAGCTTTTTAACGGATTGGACACGCTAGAGACAGGAAGCATGTTCCCGATGTGGGGGAGTGTAGAACCAGGGGACACAGTTTAACAATAATTGGTTGGCCATCTAGAACGGTGACGAGGAAAAACATTTTTCACCCAGAGAGTTGTGAATCTCTGGACACTTTATTCTTCTTTCGTGTGGCGTGCACAGGCTAAAGTTGTGGGAAAACTTTTTATATTTGATTTTCCGCTTGTGCCCGTCGAGTTGATTGGATTAGTTGAAACAGGGCGGACCACGCGAAGGTTGCAATGTTCCACACCCTGGATGCTTTCAAGAGTTAGTTAGATATAACTCTTAAAGATAGCGGAGTCAGGGGATATGGGGAGAAAGCCAGGTCCGGCTGCTGATTGTAGATGATAAGCCATGATCACAGTGAATAGCGCTGCTGGCTCGAAGGGCCGAATGACCTACTCCTGCTCATATTGTCTATTGTCTATTGCGTGTTGTTATGATAAACTACAACTAATTCGCTGTAAAGCCACATCTTTTTTCACCGCATTCACTGAATCTAAGGGCACATTTCTATACACCACCAGTAGCATCCAGAGAAGGATGCTATTATTCCCGACTGGAATAATATAACTTCATTTAAAAAAAACGCAATCGAGCTGAAGTTGCACATCGCTATATACCCGCCGTAACCCAGAATGAAGGTGCAGTTCTGTACAGCAACAGCAGATAACAGTAAGGACTCATTCTGAACAATAGTAAATAACAATTACGACACAGTTATCTACACCAGCATTAACACACTGGCAAAGCTGTTCTGTACAGTACACCGAGTCAATGTAAGGACATCGTTTTATGGATCATCAGGTTCTCAGTGCGAGAATCCAGCTCTGCACACAGCAGATAGGGCGGAACATGGCGCAGCGGAGGAGTTCCTACCTAACAGCGTCACAGACCCGTGTTCAATCCCGACTAAGGGCGCTGCCTGTTCGGAGTTTTTACGTTTTTGCTGTGAACTCGTGGACTTTCTCCCGGTGCTCAAGGTACCTCCCACATTTCAAAGACGTGCAGCTTTGTAGTCTAATGGGTTTCTATAAATTATCAAGAGTCAAGAGCCAAAAGTGTTTTATCGCCATGTCACAGATAAAACAATGAAATTCTAACTTTCAGCAGCACAACTTATTATGTAACCAAAGTACACTTTAATCAATATAACAGATATACTAGACCAACTGGGACGCTTTGAGCCCGTCCCACGACGCGGGAGAGGGCGGGGGGTGTGGGTCGCGGCGTCACACGGGGCGGCTCGTTCCCGAACGGGGAGGCTCCTCCCCCAACGCGGCGTCGGTGCTCGCACCGAAGACAGGTGCAACCCCCCGGTGCGAATCACACCCATCACCCGTTCCCCAACGTAACCTGTTCGCCAACGCAATATTCCACCACTCACGCATAGCTCGCAACTGCGGGGCGCGGCTGACTTTCTCTCATACCCCTCCTATTCACCCTCCCTCTACTCTCCCCCCACCTCCCCCCCTCCTCCATCCCCTCCTTCACATTTCCTTCCCTCCACCTTTCCCCCACCCTCAGTCACTCCCCTCTTCAGTCTCCTCTCGCCTTTCGCAATCCCCCACCAAAAACAATGTTTAAATAACGTTTCATCTCCTCCCATCACCCACTCCGTCAACTCTCATAGATTGTATATTGGCAGCGGAGATTACATTGTGATGGTATTTTCGGTATTCGGAATCTTCACGGCAGCTTGTGTAAATGAGATCCCCATTGCAATTGGACGAGTGTGAGGTGCCATTGTGACCTTGTCACTGGAAGCTGCTATAAAAGTCTCCCACTCACAGGCAGCTATTATTTTCAAAGCCCCTACCCATATACGTTCCGCTGCAACTACAGGAGAGCAAACGTAGACTGGGCGATCGTTTTGCTGAACACCCTCGCTCAGTCAACCTGGACGTACCTAAACTCCCGCGTTGCCAGGGTGAGGCCAAACACATACAAACCTGTGGCATGAATATTGTTGTCTCTAACTTCAAGTATTCCTTCCAGCCCACCTCTCTCCTTCCCTCCCCCACCCAAAGCGGACCAGCATTAATGTCGTCTTGTTGAGTGTGATTGTCCATACTCGTCTGCCCTCGGTCACAGCTAACAATGGCGTATTTCCTTCATCGTCGATACTTTTTTGCATATCATTCATTTATGTGTTCTATATCTTTCCACATCGCGGTCAATATCTCTCGCTTCCCTTCCCCCTGACCCTTCAGTCTGAAGAAAGATCCCGCCCAGAAACGTCGCCGATGCTTTGTCTGCGGAGATGCTGTCGGACCCGCTCAGTTACTCCAGCTTTTCTCAGTCAATGTTCGGTTTTTAACAAGCATCTGCAGTCCAGAGTGGATGGAATCATTTGACGGACGTGGCTATTGGGGTTTGGTCTGTGGGGTATGCGAAAGGAGACAAAATGGGAGGATTGGCAGGAGAACATCAATCTTGCCGTAGCTGACATAATGATTTGTATCCCTCAGTGGGGCAGGCGAAGGGATATACGAATTCGTGATGCCTCCCTAGCTCCTTATGCCAGCCGTAGGTATTACGGGCTATTTTTTTTGTCGTGGATATTTTTCATCATGCTAAAAACACTTCCCGACGTGCCTGATACCCCGATTCCTCACGGCTACGATATATCCCGCTACGATATATCCACGGTTACCGCTACGATATATCCACGACTCCTGCGGCCTCCAACGGACTCGTTACGAACATTCTGCGGCTTTCGTGATTAACTCGGGAAAGTCGAACAGGCCCTTTACGTTAACATCCCCCCCACACCCCTACCCCCCCCCCCCCCGGACTCGCAGTAATTTTGTGCTCTTCGACTCACTGTAGACCCGAGTGATGCCGGGGAGCACACGCGGGATGACCTCGCAAAGAACGAGCCTTCATTTCCAGAATATTATTCACCGCCCCGCACCGCCCACAGCCCAGCAGAGGTCCCGAGACGTCGGAGAGCTGCCGAGGCCCACCGCCGGCGCGGAGATGTCCCCATCCTCGCCGCCAGCTCGCCGACTTCAAGCCCGCACTCTCCCTCTCTGTCCCGCTTCCCTCTCAGCTCACCACTCCTCCCACCTCCCTACTCTCCCTCGCTCCCCACTCTCCTCCCTCCTCTCCTCCCTCCACCCCCCTCCGGTCCCCCTCCTGCACCTTCTTCCTCCCTCCCCTCTCCCCTCCTCCCCCCACTACCCCTCCTAACCCCGCCTCGCCCCTCCATCTCCCGCTCCCTTCCACCCTCCCCCTCTCCCCCCTCCCTCTCATTCCCCCCTCTCTCCCCCAACCCCCCTCCCTTTCCCCTATTCCCCCACTGGAAGTTAGTGGGCAACCTTGGAGCTTCGTGGAAGTATGGGTGGTGCAGTGACGTGGATGGAAAACTCCTGTTGGTAGACTGGAAACAAAGAGTAGCGATTGAAGAATAATTTTCAGAATGGGAATTCAAAATAACACTACCGAATTTGCAGATGACACATAGCTGGGCGGCAATGCGAACTGTGAAGAAGATGCTATGCGGATGCAGGATGATTTGGACAGTTTGCGTGAGCGGGAAGAAGGTCACTTACAACTGAGATGAGGACGAGCTTTTCCCACAGAGAGCTGTGAATTTATGGAGTTATCGGCCTCACAAAGCAGGGGAGGTCGATTCACTTGATTAATTCAAAAGATGGTTATATATAGCTCTTAGTGCTAGAAGATTCAACGGGTATGGGGAGATGGCAGGAACGGGGTACTGATTATGGATGATCATCCATGATCATATTGAATGGCGGTCCTGGCTGGAAGTAAAGAATTGACTCGTCCTGTAACAATTGTCCATTTATATAGATATTTATCTATGACAGTTCTGGTGTTTAACGTCTTACAAACTATTCATCTTCTTTATATATTTTTTGAATTTCCGAAATCAAAAACTAGATCGTCCACATGCGAGAGACCATTGTGAAGATACCGTCATACCATCCAATAATGTAATCCGGCCCACTGACCCTTTCCTGGCCACAAGGCTCTTCAGTTGGCAAAATGGATTTGAGTGTTTTCAATATTTCTTTCACAAATGTCCTTCTGTGACTGCGCTTCCAAGAATGTAGATCGGTGACTTCACGTTTACGAGATAAACAATGTCATTCTTGTTGACAATAACGCAATACATTATTTTCATTAACGCGTTCTCCATGTTCAAACGACTCGGATACTAGCATGCCGTACATATCAAGAAATACATCCATCGAGTAAACGAGGAAGTTAGACTTCCTTTCATCGAAAGACTTCATTCTTTTTTAAATTGAGATCGAAGATTTTTAGAGGCATGTGACTGTTTCCACAATAGATATTCGGCGCAATTTTGAAAATATTCCCTGATTCTGTCTGCCGACAACTCGCCGGATCTTTATACTTTCTATTGGCCTACTGATCTGGTTTTGAGATGAGACAATGAATCATGGCAGTGGCCGTCATTCAATGTGATCATGGCTGAACATCCATAAACAGAACCCTGATCCTGCCTTCTCCCCATATGCCTTGACGTAGCTATCATTGAGAGCTGTATATCTCTGCCTTGCAAGCATCCAGAGAACCATGCACAACCGCCCTCTGAAGCAGAGACTTCTACAGATTTACAACACTCTGTGTGAAAAAGTTTGTTCCTCATCTCCGTTCTAAATGGCTTACACCTTATTATTAAAATGAGGCCCCTGGTTATGGATTGCCCCTGCATCGGAACCATGTTTCCTGCCTCTAGCGTGCGCAAACCTTAATACTCTTATATGCTTCAATAAGATCCCCACTCATCATTCTAAATTCTAGTGTCTACAAGCCCAGTCGCTGCATTTTATCAACATATGGCAGTCCCGCCACCCCGGGAATTAAGCTGGTGAGCCTACGCTGCCCTCCCTCAACAGTAATAACGTCCTTCCTGCACACAATACTCCAGCCGTGTACTCACTAGGGCCATGTACAACTACAGAAGACATATTTGCTCCTATACGCAACCTCTTCTTATGAAGACCAACATGCCGTTAACTTTATTCACTGCCTGCTGTATCTGCATTCTTACTTTCATTGACTGATGAACAAGGACCACCGGATCCCGTTGTCCGTCCCCTTTTCCCAAGTTCACTCCATTTAGATAATAATCTGCCATTCTGTTTTGGCACCAAAGTAGATAACCTCACATTAATTCACATTAAACTGCATCAGCCATTCATCTGCCCATTCACAGAACCTGCCCAAGTCACCCTGCATCGTCATAGCATCCTCTTCACACTTCACTTTGCCACCCAGCCTTTTGTCATCTGCAAATTTGCTAATGTTGCATATAATCCTTTCATCTAAATCATTAATGTATGATGTAAATAGCTGCGGTCCAAGCAGGTTGACTTGCAGCACCCCACTTGTCACTGCCTGCCAATCTGAAAGGGATCTGTTAATCCCTGCTGTTTGTTTCCTGTCTGCCAACCAATTTTCTATCCATGTCAGCACCTTCCCCCATTACCATGTGCTCCAATTTTCCCCACTAATCTCCTATGTGGGACATTATCAAATGCTTTCTGAAAGTCTAGGTACAATACATCTACAGGCTCTCACCTGTACATTTTATTAGTTATGTCCTAAAAAAATCCTGAAAATTAGTCAGGCATGATTTCCCCTTCGTAAATCCATGCTGACTGGAATATCAGGCAAACTGGTCTATAATTCCGTATTTTCTGTCTCCCGCCTTTCTTAAAAAGTGGGATAACATTAGTGGGATAACATCCACAGGAACTGACCCTGATTATATAGAACATTGGACAATGATCACCAATGCGTCTCCAATTTCAAGAGCCACTTCCTTAAGTACACTGTGTTGCAGACATTAAGGCGCTGGGTTTATCACCCTTCAGTCCCATTAGTCTACCCAACACCATGTCCTTTCTAATTGAATTTCCTTCAGTGCCCCCGTCACCCTAGATCCTCTGGCCACAAGTACACCAGGAAGTTTGTTTGTGTCCTCCTCAGTGAAGACGGATGCAAAGTACCAATTCAACTCGTCAGCCTTTTCCCTGTTCCCCATAATAAATTCCCCTATCAGACTTCTATGAAATTAACAATTTGAGGACAAATTATAGATTTCACTCCACCCGTATTTTTGTTTTCATGACAAGCATGAATTAACTTTAATGCCGCCTGTCCCGTTTAAACATTGTCCCCGTTTTCTTCCATCATTCAGAGTTGAGGGATGTCACAAGACTCATATCGTCACGGCATTGTTATGTAGAGATATTATTGTTTGGATGCAGGTTCAATTTAGTGCGTCTCACTGCCTAAAATAACATCCGGTTAACATCAGTACGGTGCCTGGAATGGAAAACACGATTTAAAAGGATTGCGTGCGTTGAATACGAGGTTTGTTGATGATTAAAATTGAAGCAATTCGGTCAGTATCCCTCACAGTTTGGAAGAATGTGGGCTGACTTCATAAAGGCACGAAAGTTGAAAGATAGAAGTAGAAATGATGTCTGAAGAGATTTCCTGACCGGTATCGTCACGTCCAATTGTTCCAGAGTTGCTGCCTGAATCGCGGCGTTACTGCAGTATTTTGTGTCTATCCACGGGATGGAGCATGAGTAGTTTTGGTGCCCTGAGCTATACGAGCAGGGTTATATATTTCCAAAAATACACAACAGTCCATTTTACATCGAGGTGTATACTGATTGTTTCTCGATCGAGAACATTGTCACAGATGGCAATGGATTCTGGTAAATTGAAATTGTAAGGAGGGGACGAATCAACATATAACATGTAAAACAAACAAGTGCATTTGGGGCAGACAAAACCAAGGTGTAACTGTCAGCTGGCATCAGTGAGGATGATACTGCATGGCGGGGAGACATGTTCGACCTGGTGACCAACAGATCATTTTATGTTCGTGTTTTCTTGTGCGAGCATGCAGAATGACAAGCAGCGGAGCCTATCATATTGCTGATTCGCCTGGTCACTTGTGCGTGTCACTCTATCAAGCATAATATCGTTGACCATGTATGGTTCAATGGGCCTCGTTTAATCCAGTAAATGCAGAGGAACCGAGAATCGTGCTGCGTTCCTGTTTTGGAAGGGTTACCAACCCACTCCCAAGGTTGTAAACAGTATATCAGATTACAGTGGTTAGACTTTCTGCGACGTCTTGCTCTGTCGATCCTACTAACAATGTAATGGAACATCGGTCTTAGTCCCTGGGTGCTATGCCAAGAAGCTATGTGGGACGATGCAGATATTTATGCGGTAATAGACAATAGACAATAGACAATAGGGGCAGAAGTATGTCATTTGTTCCTTCGAGCCAGCACCGCCATTCAATCAGATCATGACTCATCATCCCCAATCAGTACCTCGTTCCTGCCATCTCCGCTTATCCCCTGACTCCGCTATTTTAAGAGCCCCATCTAGGTATCTCTTGAAAGTATCTAGTGAACCGCCCTCTGAGGTAGAGAATTCCACAGATTCACAACTCTCTGTGAGAAAAAGCGTTCCCTCGTCTCCGTTCTAAATTGGTTACCCATCATTCTTAAACTTTGGCTCCTGGTTCTGGACTCTCTCAAAATCGGGAACATGTTTGCTGCCTCTAGCGTGTCCAAACTCTAATCAATCTGATATGTTTCTCTAAGATCACCTATCATCCTTCAAAACTCCAGAGTGTACATGCGCAGCCGCTCCATTGACTCAGTTTGCGACACCCACCATCCCGGAAATTAATCCTGTAAACTTATGTTGCACTCCCTCAATATCACGAATGTCATTCCTCAAATTAGGGGACCAATCTGCACACAATACACAGTAAACCATAAAAGGTCTACTGTGTCCCCTCCCAAGTAAAGTCGAACAGATCCGAAGATTATTCAGCAATAGGAACTGAGGAAAATGCATGGTGCAGGTAAATTACAGCATACCACAAATCACTCGCATATGAAAGGCACGCGAATAAGATACTCACATCAGGTACTAGAGGTGACAATGGAGGGGTGTGGTGATTTAACTGCTAATATTCCAATGCAGTTCATCTATTAGAGATGGAAACATCGGATCGATCAGTTTAGAATGGTTTAACAGTACGTCTATACTTTCTGTCTTGCTTCAGGACCATCGGTATCACGTTCCATCACGGTTGTCAGAATCGTGACAGGGCCGTATGTAGCATTGCCCAGCATCATCATCATTATCCGTATCCCGAAACAGATGTATCACAAAGGAAATGTATAGTGGTTCCCTTAACAAAGCAAGTTAATTTGAGACGTACACTGAAAGAGACTGTGGTGCGCAGTTGCCGGCTGATAATCTAATATAAATTCATAGAGCGGAAATGCGGGCACGCCCTGTCATTGAACACACACACACACAGATTAGCCTCGGTACCGGTTTCTATCAAAATCATTTTACACAGTAAATTGCCCCTTAGCCAACATCATGTTATCTAACTTAGGGAATAAGATCTCCAGGTATTTATTCAAGCTTGAAGTTGTTCGAAATTGAGCACTGGACAACCGGCCCCACCATTAGTGTAAGGGATGACTTAGTTGATCTAATTGATCAATCATGTTTCCATCGGTCGAAATCTTTCCTCGGAAGCCGCCTTGGGGATTCAGTACAAAGGTCATTGCTCTGTCCCACAATATTCCATAGGGCATAGGGAACACTAGTCCGGCGGCTATCAATCGCATGCTTCTCTGCCCAGACATTTAACAAATATATAACCATATATTTCCCAGTAACCTTTCGGATATTCTGGTTGATCCCCGTGGTTCCGTTATCATTCGTTCTGCGTTACCCTATATCGATAAAGTTTAAGACGGTTCCTCTGCTCCCATCACCAGCTGCACAAACACACCAGGAACCTTGGCTACTGTCATCAATATTGCCGCTCTCATCACGGCCAACAGGATGTCACGCAGAATGCAGTGGGGTGGACATTAAACGGTTACGTAAACCGCTTTTAAGCATTTCAGCTTCGGGACCTGCACAATAGTCATATATACCAGTTTAAGATGCCGCTCCCCAGAGATTTGACATATATTCTCGTGCTGTTAACCGCGTCTGTCGTTCTCATTCACAGTCTATTTTCACGGAATTAGCCTTATCCGCCCTTTTGCGCCGGTTGATCCAGTAACAGGTATAAGGTGTCCCAGAAACCGACACACATTGATGCCACAACGAGTGCATCTGTAAATAAGCCACACATGCATCATACTTCAGTCTCATTTAAATACACATGGCCTGCAGCCGGATCCCACAGACGGGGAAGGAAAATGGCTAATGGTTATGCGGGTTTATATTTCAGTCTGCGCTTAATTCATGACGTAGAATCAAAGAACTTCAGATGTTGCCTTAGACTAAAGGTAGACACAAGAGGGCATAGGTTCAAGGTGAAGGGGAAAATGAATCACATGGGTAACGTTTTCACACAAAGGGTTGTGGGTGTATGGAATACACTGCCAGAGGAGTTTGCTGCCGATGGGACGTTCCCATCGTTTAGAATATAGTTAGGCAGGTGCAAATATAGGACAGGTTTAGAGGGATATGGACCATGCGCAGGCAGGTGGGACTTGTATAGCTGGTACATTTTTGACCTGTGTGGGCACGACGGGCCGAAGAGCCTATTTAAAAACTGTATCACTCTATGATAATGAGATGTTGGAGTATTCTGCGGGTCAAGCAGAATTTTCCGGTCCAAAATGATGGGTGATGTTTGGTCTCTGGACGATTCTTCAAAAGGAAAGGAATGGTGGGGACAGGGGAGAGCTGGAGGGTAGAAAAGACCACGACAAATCAGGGTCGGCCACAAAATACCTCAGGTAGAGCGGGTGCGGTGGTTGGCCAATTGGTCGCTCGTGAATATTTGAATGTTTGTATCTTTAGTAGAGGGCATTGAATGAACATTCCCTCAATAATTTTATAATGTGCTGACTTATGGAACTTGTTAAACAACTAGGTTTGTGAATGGGCGGGGAGTGCGAGCCGATGATACTTACCGTCAGAGGCCAACATTCATATCTCTGTGAATCCAGGTGAAATATGACGTGATGTTCATACTATTTTCCTGTGGCCTGACTGTAGCAATAGAGGAGGCCCGAGGTCTGCAAAGTCAGTATGGGACGTAGACACTACATGCTGGAGTAACTCAGCGGGACAGGCATCATTTCTGGAGATCTTCTCTCCATTGATGCTGCGTGTCCCACTGAGTTGCTCCAGTATTTTGTGTCTACCTTCGATTGAAACAGCATCTGCAGCTCTTTGCTACACGCACGATCAGCATGGGAATGGGAAGTACAATTGAAAGTGTCAGCAACGAGGAGATGCACAAGGCCTCGGCTGATCGAGCGTGTGTTCAGCTGCATTGTTGTCGATTCTACGTGTGGTCCCGACAATGTACAGAAACCCATATCGGGAGCACCATGTGTATCAATTAAAGTTGGAGATGGAAAATGTGAATCTCTCTCTGACATGAAATGATGCTTGGTGTCCTGGATTTATTCTTGGAAGGAGGTACAAAGTGGCGGGAAAGGCGGTTATTTGGGAAGGAATGAGTGAGGGTAAATATGAGGCTATCCACTTTGGTGGCAAAACAGGAAGGCAGTTTATTTTCAAAATGGTGTCCATTTGGGAAAAACGGAAGAACAACGGGACCTGGGGGTTCTTGGTCATCATACACTGAAAGTAAGCATGCAGATACAGTAAGCAGTGAAGAAAGCGAATGGCATGTTGGCCTTGTTAACAAGAGGAGTTGAGTATAGGAGCAAATATGTTCTTTTGCAGTTTTAAAGGGCCCCAGTGAGACCACAACTGGAGTATTGTGTGCAGTTTTTATCTCCAAATTTGAGCAAAGACATTCTTGCTATTGAGGCAGTGCAGCGCAGGTTCACCAGATTATGTTTTCGGTTTGCGGGTCTGTCATATGCTGAGAGAATGGAGCGGCTGGGCTTGTATACTCTGGAATTTTGAAAGATGAGAGGGGATCTGATTGCAACATATAAAATTATTCAGGGTTTGGATAAGCTAGAGGCAGGAGTCCAGAACCAGGGGCCACCGTTCGGGGTACGCCATTTAGAACGGAGATTAGGACAAACGTTTTCACGCAGAGAGTTGTGAGTATGTGGAATTCACTGCCTCTGAGCGCGGTGGCCTGTTCTCTGGCTCCATTCAAGAGAGAGCTAAATAGAGCTCTTAAAGATAACGGAGTACATTGATGTGGGGGAATGCAGGAACGGGGTTATGATTACAGATGATCAGCCGTGATCCCATTAAATGGCAGTGCTGGCTCGAAGGGCTGAATGGCCTACTCCTGCACCTATTGGCTATTGTATGTTGGAACAGAGAATTCGCGGAGGGAGAGGGGTCTGCGGAAGAAAGTGCTGTGATTGCGTAGGAGGTGATTGCAATAACGTGTTAAAGAAGGAACTGCAGAAGGAACTGCAGATCTGCTCCCAGGATGAGGTGTTCCACACCAGGTCATCACAAATGTCCTCGTTCTTCAGAGAATGGGGTTTCCCCACCCCCACTGTAGATGAGGCTCGCACCAGTGTCTCCTCCATACCCCGAAACACTGCCCTCTCTCCCCATCCCCCCACTGACAACAACGGCAGGGTCCCCCTGGTCCTCACCTTTCACCCCACCAGCCAGCGGATACAACAGATAGTCCTCCGCCAGTTTCGCCACCTCCAACGTGAACCCTCCACTCGCCACATCTTCCCATCTCCCCCCCTGTCTGCCTTCCGCAAAGACCGCTCCCTCCGCAACTCCCTTGTCAATTCTTCCCTTCCCTCCCGCTCCACCCCTTCCCCGGGCACTTTCCCTTGCAACCACAAGAGATGCTACACTTGTCCCTTCACCTCTCCTATCCACTCCTTTCAGGGACCCAAGCAGTCCTTCCAAGTCCGACAGAGGTTCACCTGCACCTCCTCCAACCTCGTCTACTGCATCCGTTGCTCCAGATGCCAGCTTATCTACATCGGTGCGACCAAGCGGAGGCTGGGCGATCGTTTCGCCGAACACCTCCGCTCGGTCCGCAATAACCAACCCGACCTCCCGGTGGCTCAGCACTTCAACTCCCCCTCCCATTCCGTATCCGACCTCTCGGTCCTGGGCCTCCTCCACGGCCAGAGTGAGCAACACCGCAAGTTGGAGGAACAGCACCTCATATTCCGCTTGGGGAGTCTGCATCCTCTGGGCTTAAACATTGAATTTTCTCAATTCTGTTAATCCAGGCTGCCTCCTCCCCTTCCCACCTCTCCCTCAGCCCTCGGGCCCGGGCATTCCTTCTCTCTCAGTCTCCCCGCCCCCCCCACCCAAGTCGCACTAGCTTCTCATTTTCACACTACAAACAGGTTACAATGGCCTGTTTCCTTTATCTTCGATATTTTTTGCACATCTTTCATTCATTGTTCTTTATCTCTCCACATCACTGTCTATATCTCTAGTTTCCCTGATCCCTGGGCCTGGGATAATCTGTCCCTGTTGCATTTGGAGGGAGGGGGAGCAAGAGCAAAAGCACGGGACACAGAGGAGACACGTATGAATACCGCGTATTGGACTCAAGGGAGAAACGTCGATGCCTGCACAATGAAGTTAACACACATGTTCTACTATTGAGGACATGATCATGGGAGCAGATAAAGCGAAGACGGAGGAGTTGAGAATAGGTAATAGTGTCTTTGCATGTGAACGGGTGGGAACAAGTGTCGTCCAGGTAACTGTTGGGAACGGTAGATTGTTAACATACGTCAGTTTATATTCTCTCTCCTGTGATTGAAACAGAGAGACTACGAAAAGGGAGGGAGGTGATGGAAATAGTCAGGGCAAATATGAGGGCAGGGGGGAAGTTAGTGTTGATGCGAGTGAAATCAACGAGTTCTGCACGGCTATAGAAAAGAAGCGCAATGCAATCGTCCACGTGGCCGAGAAAGACATGGAGAAAGGTGCCAGACTACGGACGGTACAAAGACTGTTCGACGTAACCAGAGAAAAGGCAGGCACAGCATGGGCCCATGCCAAGGTGAATGGCGAAATTTGTAGCACGAGCCAACGAAAGATCAGTTTATGAGTGCGAGGATAATTTCGGACAGGCGGAAGAATGTATTATTTTGAGGAAATTGATTCGGTCTCTGTTCGAGCAAGAATCCACACGTGAATTTGTGTGCATGGTGGATGTTAGTGCTGAAGTTTACTGCGTCATTGGATTCTACACGGGTGCAGGTGTGTCTATATTTAATCATAAATCTTATCATTATGTGGCATAACAATGCCCAACAGTGGTTCATGCTGTTTGAATGTTTGGATCCAACTGATCAAATTGGTTATTTTCTCTTTGGTTAATTTTACGCATAATTCGGATTAGGTTCTGGCTCGTCGTTCCCGCTCATTGATGCGGGGGAGGTTGAAGACGACATTATTGCGGTACACAGGAAGGACATGGACAAATTAAGAATCATTTCCACAGGGTAAATCATTACCAAACTAGAGCGCATTATATTAGGCCTCGAGTGGAGAAATTTCAGAGGTGCGTCACAGTCAACCATTGTAATAATAAAGTACCGGTATCCGGAATGAGCTGCCAGTAAAACGAGACACATTAATCTGATTTTATATTGGTCAGCAATCACGTTGTATTTTTATAATAATTGCAACGTCGGTGCCAAACCCGCGGACCATATTCGATATTACAAATACTGAACAATATGGTGCGAAATGAGAAGAGAAATCTTCCGAGACGTAAGAGAAAACATTTCTTGCATATTTATTTCAAAGCTCATGAGACGGTTAATCGAATTTACATTGTTTACTCAGAAGACCATTTAAGGTAACCAGATAGCTCACATCGTTCTTCAGTTCCTCTCTAAATTTCCTCAGTGTCAGTGCATAGATATATGTGTTGGTACAGGAACTGAGGAACTGGAACATAAACCCGAACTGTTGTAGAATATGTATCGGCGTGCTGAAATATTTGTCCATATATGTATAGTTTCCCACTTGCCCGTTCATAGAATGTACTATATAGGGCATGCACAATAGTATGACATGGGCTGATATAGCGAACAAGACAATCATTGACTTCCTGCGATCTCCACCTCTGGATCCTTTTCATTCTCGCTGCTGATCTGGAGTCCCCGGCGGATTCGCTGCAATAATATACCTGATGGTTAAGGCATTCATCAGCATAACTAAAACGATTGGGACTATAAGCGTCATAATACTATCAAATGACTCGTAGGTTCGCCACACGGATGATGTAAAATATTCCGCTTTGGGAACGCAGCGATGTGGAACCATGGCAACGTAAAATGGAATTGACTCAGCACAGCTCAGTAGACCCAATGTCCCTGTGACCATGCTTGATGTTCCCTCGGTGCAATATCGATTCCGCAGCTTTTGACAGCAGATGGCGATGAAGCGATCAAACGTGAATGCAACCGTGTACCAAACCGAACCATCCATGGCGGCCTTTCCCAGTACAAGTGTCACAGAGCACACGGGTGGTACGAACAATAAATATGCAAACAAATAGATAAAATGAATTTCTCAACCAATATAACAGCAAAGACAACGACCATCAGTTATGCTGCTGCCATGGCCACCAGATAGCGGGTAATGCATTATGAGAGACCACATTTACCGCGGCACAAGATCACAATCGCCGTTAAATTTACTGAAATAAATTTAAAATATCGTGTTAATTTCACAATTTGTCACGTAACCTGGGCCAGCCACCTAGAGTACCAGTGGAGGGCAACACAGCAGATGTTTATTCTAACCAGCCTATCTATCTGTGTCGTGACTTTTTGGCATTCATTGGCTTGCTAACCAATATCCCTCTGTATATCAATGCTCCCAAAGCCCTTGCCTTTCACTGTATACGTCGAACATGTTCAAAAGTCGAGTAGCAGAATTAGGCTATTCGTCCCTTTGAGTCTACTCCGCCATTCAACGATGTTTGATATGTCTTTCCCTCTCAATCCCGTTCTCCTGCCTTCTCCCCATAATTAAGAATCTAGCATTTTGGTGTTAATAATACCAATGATATGTTAAGGGCCAACCACGTTGATGCGGCAGTCCAGAAAGCATACTCCAACGTCACTATTTCCTTAGGATAATGAGAACATTCTGCAAACTTTTGGTGACCTTCGTAAAGTACAACAGATGCAGCAAAGAAAGCATACTATCGGGTTTCATCGAACATACTTTGGAAGCAGCTCTTCCCATGAACGCAAAAAATTACAAGGAAATGTGAATGTAGACCAGTCCTTCACATCGACTAGACTTGCTACCACTGACACCATCTATGCTCAACGCCTCCGCGGAACAATAACCGACATACTCAGATATATATTTCACGCCTTTTTACACTAACTTGTCGCTGCTCCCATCAGAGAAATGGTACAGCGGCTTACAAACTGGCAACGGCAGACACAGGAACAGGTTATCCTCTTGTTATCAGACGTCTGTCTGGCTCTTCCATAAAGTAGGATACTGTCATATTATTCTCCAACCAATTGTGGGCATTGCGGTTTGGCTGTGGAACTGATGCGCAACAATGTTGAGAACTATGTTCTGCAGACGATATATTTTCCTGTGCTCTAGCTATTGCACTTGAATTTAACATAATTGTATGTGTATACGGTCTTATCTGATATGAAGGTAGACACAAATGCTGGAGTAACTCAGCGGGACAGGCTGCATCACTGGATAGAAGAAATGGGTGATGTTTCGGGTCGAGACCCTTCTTCAGACGAGGGGGCGGGACAGAGATAAAATGTTGTCGGAGATAGTAAGGCTGGTAATATGATAATAACAGGAACAGCAAAGGCTATTTGAAGATATATGTCAATGCTCATACCGTTGACGTGCAAGCTGCCCAAGCGAATTATGCGGTGCTATTCCTCCAATTTGCGCTGGGCCTCACTCAAACAATAGGGGATGCCCAGGACAGAAATGTCAGGTTGGGAATCGGAAGTGGGGTTAAAGTGGAGAGCAAGTGCAGGATATCAGGTATTTTAAAGCGGACAGTGGGGAGGTGTTCAGCGAAACTAGGACCCAGACTGCGCTTGCTCTCGCCGATGTGGAGAGGTTGGCACAGCGGATACATTCGTTGAGGTTGGAGGACGTGCACGTGAACCTCTGCGTCACCCGAAAACACTGTCGCGGTCCTTGGATGGAGTAGAGGGATTGGTGTTGCATCTCCTGTGGTTGCAAGCGAAAGGTGCTGGGGAGGGGGTGGTTTGATTGGGAAGGGACGAGTTGACCAGGGAGTTACGGAGGGAACGGACTCTGCTGAAACCACAAAGGAGTTGAGATGGAAGACGTGGCCAGTAGTGGGAACCCGTTGGAGGTGGTGAAAATGTTCGAGGCTTATATGCTGTTATTGGCTGAGGGGGTGGAAGGTGAGGACAAGGGGAATACTGTTCTAGTTAATAATGGGGGAAGGTGATGCAAGACCTGAAATGCGGGATATCGAGGAGACCCTACTCAGAGAGCCTCGTCTATAATGGACGAGGGGAACCTCTGTTTCCTAAATTATTATGATATATCCGATGACCTGGTGTGGACAACCTCATCCTGGGCGCAAATGCGGCATAGATGGAGGATTTGGGAGAAGGCTATAGAGGATTTACAGCAAGCAGGGTGGGAATAAGTGTAGTTTAGATATCTGTGGGAGTGAGTGCGTTTGTAATAGATGTTGTTAAAGTCGTATCTGATATGTTATAGTATTATCTGATATGTTGGATAGCATGCGAAACAAAAGCTTTCACTGCACAGCAGTACATGGGACAACAATGAACCTAAATCGAAACCGGCCCCGTGCTTTCTAGCCACCAAGCTAATGTCGCCTCCAGTTTACAAAAAAAAAGGACAGACCCTTGTGTTTTAGCATTCCGGAGCAGCCTGCCATGCGGGAGCTTTTCAAAAGACTTGCAAGTATGCATATTGGTAATGTCTACACCCTAACATTCATCGTTGTCCTTGGCTACCTCCTCAAAAATACAATTGAGTGTTTGACATGTGATTTCCTTGTCCGAAAAAATACGGATAGGAAAGGTTTAGAGGTATATGGCCGACGCGCTGGCAGGTGGTACTAGTTTACATGGAACATTATGGTTAGCATAGGCAATCTCGGTAGAACAGCCTTTTTCAGTGCAGTATAACTCCATAATTATGATTTTGAAATCAGGTTGATCTCTGCGTGATTAGTGCTGATTTCCATCTGTGCCTCAGATTCTGTACCAGTAACTTGGCTACCCCTGATATAGCGCTTTCGCCCTCAATTTTTTAATCTTTAATCATTTTCCCTTTGTGAAGAATAGAACAGCATAACCCCCTCGGTACATTTCCAATATTTGACGGCGCTGTCACTGCCTGACGCCAGAGATAGGTATCAGGGCCCAGAGTTAAATAAGTTGTGACTTGGATTCCGTATTTGGAAGGCCTGTCAACCTTTCCAGGATATAAAACTAGGGCGAAATCAAACGACCTGTTCTATTTGTAAGTTGATGTAAAAATTTCTGGAATAGAGCATCTTTCACACGTGCATTTTGCATGTTATGGCAATTCCGGAATACATATAAATAGCTCAATGCATTGAAAATCTCATATGAACGCACATAGACAATCTTCTTCTTTTGCTTGCTACTCCATAGTCGCCAACAGCTGGGCTATCCCGTGCAGGTTCAAAAGATGTAAGTAACATAATTACATTCAGATACTTAGAAACGACTTTCCTTTTGCTGTTTCCGCTGACAAAATTCATGCAATGAACTGAAAACCTGAAGAGCCGGGTAATGCTATTATACGTTGCAGAGTGCGTACTATAAAGACGAAGGAACACCAATAGCACCAAGACCCAGCACCTTACCAGGAACTCGTGCGGCTAGAAGAACAGGGTAGTAAATTCTGACTATGGTGTAAAGTGCTGGATATTCCAATTCCTGGCTAAAGCAGCGATCAGTTATGCAAAACGTTACCTCACTATGTTTTCCGTTGCGGGGGACATTTTATATATCATTAGGAATGCCCATTGCGGCAATTAGCGTCTTCCTGAGTCACATCAACAACAGTCGTTGAATAAACATTTATGATAAAGTATTTTGGTCATTGTGCAACAATGCGATATATTTCACTCTTCGAAGTATATTACAAGCAATTTGATTTAATGATTGATAAATTTGATACCTGTTTGAATACTGTAGGTATTCAACGGGTTTGCAAGATCAAGACGGCTTAGTTTCGCAAATGAAATGTGTGACGAGTCATTTTCCGCGGAAATAGAATGCCGGTGCCCCATCGGTCAGGAGGTTTTAGTGCTTGAACTGACAATGTTTTAAAATGACAGGTTACTGTGTCCGTCTTGCTTCATGATTTCAATAATACCATAATAATCTAGCAACATCCTGCGATGCCGCCCACGTTAGAAGACAGGAATTATCCATTTGGCACGACGCAACGGACCTTGCCCATTTAAACGGCGATTTGGCTCGTCATATATCTCTGATCGTTTTTAGACTTTCCTTTTATTTTTAATTAATATACCTGCAGAACCCTTTAGAAATATGACATAGGTTCGAATTCTGTCGGAAACGTCTTTTCTGCCGGAAAATAAAAACGTTCCACTGAAATCGAGAATCACCGTTTATCTTTAGCGCCGTCGTTGGAACACTGTCATGCGAGGATATATTGTTGTTGTAAATTACTTCCAGACTCAGTATCCGATTCAAACACGTCCTTAATCAGCACTAAAACTTAACAACATGAAGGATGGTTAGTTATTGACACCTCCTGCCTGCCCCAAAAGTTGGTGCAGAGCAATAGTATTAGTATCAGTATTACAGTGGGGTGGAGTTAGAGATGATGTCTGGTGTGTGATTGGTTCACATGCAACATCAATCTACATCCTTCACCCCAAAGGTTAAGTATGAAAGGGAACTCATACCATGGGGTTAAACATACTCGCCATATCTGTCTGATGGTCTACCAACACGGCCCGAGCGCGTGCGAACCAAACCCTCCCCTCCCTCACTTGAAAGATGAGACGGAGAGCCTGGAGGCGAGAATGACGTGATGGAGGCCTGTGGTGACCGAAAGGGGAAACATGCGGTGAAAGTGGCCCCGTGGTTTGTGGAGACCGCGGGACGTGGAGGGGAGCAAGGTATGCGGGGACGGGTGGGAGACATTGCAAAAGGCGGCTGGAACTGGAGCGGTGGATTATAGGGACCAGCAGGCGGTGGTCGTGGCTCCCTCACAGCAAGCAGGTGTTGTCGACTTCTCCAGTACACCGTTCCCTCACAGTCTACCAGGTACGACCGTGGCTCGTCAGTCGGGTTGATAACAGTGCCAAGACGGGAATGTCCAGTTGAAGTTCGTAGACGGACGACTTGACCCGGAAGTAAAACCCTGAGTTGTCTGCTGGAACTAAAGTATGACCGTTTCTGAATAACGTGCTTCTCTTGTAGACGTTTCTGGATAGTGGCAGGCTTCAGCACCTGAGGAACCAGTTGCTGTTGTGAGATGGGTAGCGGAGGCCTCGTCAATCTCGACATCAGTTGCTGTGCTGGCGATCCCAGGGTTCCGTCCCTGGCAAAATTTCTGAGATTCCGGTGATCGAGATAAACGTCTGACTTTGAAATCTGTGCTCGCTCCAGCAAGTGTTTGGCGCTTCTGACAGCGCGTTCAGCGGTACCATTACTCTGTGGATAGTCGGGACTGCTCGTGACGTGCTGGAAGTTCCATCGGTCTGCGAAAAGCTTGAACATGTGGCTGGTGAACTGCCGACCGTTGTCGGTTCTCATGCTGACGGGAGCGCCAAATGTAGAGCAGTGTCTTTTCAGCTTCTAGATGACCATCTCCGATGTAGGTAGGTCAGTTGGTCTAGTTCAAGCCAGTTAGAAAAGGAGTCGACTAGAACGAGGTAGTGCTTCCCGCACCATTCGAAAATGTCCGCCGCCAGCGATGTCCAGGGCAGAGCTGGTGGAGGTTGTTGCAGAAGGGGCTGCCGCTGCTGATGAGGCGCAAAGCTGTTGCAAGCGGGGCAGGAGGCTACGCGGTCCCGGATGTAGCTGGCCATTCCCAGCCAGTAGAACAGGCTACGGGCGCGTGCCAGTGTGGCGTCGGCTCCTGGGTGACCACTGTGTGCCTCTTTGACGTGTACGTCTTGTAGCGATGAGGGCATCACTACCTTGTGACCCTTGACGACAACCCCATCCTGAACTACCAGTTCATCACGAACCAGGAAGAAAGGCTGCACCTCTGTGGGCGTGTTGGATTGTTTGTCTGGCCAGCCTGTTTTGATGATGGAGGACAGGATTTGAAGTGTGGCGGTGTGCGCGGCCAAGTTGCGCAGTTGCTTGCTGGAGACGAAGTCGACACCGAGCACCGTGACATTTTCCTGTTCATAGGGATGTTGTTCGCAAGATGCCCGAGGTGCACGGGAGAGCTTCATGATGGCCTCTACCTGTCGAAAGCCTGACCCTCTCGTCTTTGATGCGGATATCAGCGACCGCTGGGCCACGTTTGACATTGATTTCCGACACGACATGAACATTGCACACGGAAATGAACCTGATGCTGTCAAGGCCTCTCTCCTACTCAACCTTGCGGGCCCAGATGCCCTTCGGCGATCCAGAGCATTCAGTTATGCTCCGGCAGTCCTCGATGCCAACGATCAGGTAATAACCGCCGCTGAATCTCCTGATGACCCCAATGTTCTGATGCGTAAATTTAGCCAGATCGGTGACCTGCCTTCAAATCACATTTTGGACAGGGCTAGGTTTTTCTCTCGCCGTCAACTCCCTGGTGAACGAGCAGACTCGTTTATCTCAGACTTAATGTATTTAGCTCAGCGCAGCCGATTCCAAAATATGCAGGTCGATCAGCTAACTAATCAGTTAACAAGGGACATTTTAGTGAATGGCATTACTGACCTAAAGCTCAGATCAGAACGTCTGAGACGGCCAGCTTTGACACTGGAGGAAGCAGCACACGCATGCAGGACAGCGGATTCATTGACCCTATAGACAGTTCGCATTGAACCAAAACCATCAATATGACGGGCTTCACTAGGCAGCGAACCAACACAGATAACAAGCGATTTATGACCCAAGCCAGTCAAGCGGCTCTTGGTGATCCTCAGAAGAAATGCTCAAATTGCAACTACTCACACAGCAGACAATCAGCTTGCCCCGCTTTTGGTAAATCATGCATTTACTGTAAAAAGTTAAATCACTTTGCCTCTGTATGTCGGGCAGCAAGTCGGGCTCGTGGGAAGAATTCGCCTAGCTCCAGGTCTAATCTCAACTTCTTACTACAAGACAGCAACAATCACACTCCCTAATTCCAGCTCGAACCTGCCCACGAACAGACTCAAATTAACTCACAAGAGGACCCAACTGTTTACTCATTACAGCTTGCTGCTGCTAAGAATTATGATCCGACCGTGACAGTAACCGTAAACAACGTTCATTTTGGCGCGAAATTAGACACGGGAGCGAATACTATGTCAATCAACCTCTTCAACGAGATAAGAACTAACGAGCCACTGATCAAGGACAAATCCACTCAACATGCGTTTGGAGGGGAGGTTGTGCGGCCTTTGGGCAAAACCAACTTGAATTGTGTGCTGAAAAAAACCACGAGGAATTTGAACTTCTATGTCTTGAACTTTAATTCAGTTACTCTGCTTGGCAACCGGGCCTGTCAGGAACTGGGGCAGATCTCCTTTTTATAAAACGGTCCAAAAGCTGCATAATTCCCTGGACCCGCTGAGTGAATTCCCTGATCTTTTCGACAACAACCTGGGCAAGTTGTCTGTGACTTACAAGATTATTATTGACCCCGAAGTGACACCCGTCATCCGACCTCCACACCGATTGTAATTTCCATGACTGACAGGATTATTTCTGCGCTGAAGGACATGGCCTCCACAGGCATAATTGAAGCAGTCAGCGACCCCACCGACTGGGTCTCAACCATGATTGCCACAGTCAAGAAGGGAAGAAATGAAATCCGTTTGTGCATCAACTCGAATTAACTGAATACTGCCATTTAGCGCCCACACCATCCAATGAAGACTGTCGAGGATGTTGCAGCAATGGTTGGAACGGTCACCTTATTGTCTGTCCTCGATGCAAATAACTTTTTTCCGGCAGATACCGCTGGACAAGGATTCATCAAACCTCACCTCATTTGCCATCCCATTCGGCAGATACAAGTTTCTGAGAATGCCATTCGGAATCAACTCTGCCAGTGAAGTCTTCCAAAGAACTATGGAGCTATTATTGGAGTACCTACCTTGTGCCATTATTGTCGACGATATCCTAGTGCATGGCAAAGATGCAACGGAGCACGGCCACAACCTCAGCCTCATCTTGGATCGCGCACGCAAGATCAACCTCAAACTTAATCCTGACAAGTGCAAGTTCCGGGTTCCAGAGGTTTCCTACGTCGGCCAAATCTTCACTCCTATCGATCTCAAACCCGATCCGAAGAAGGCTACTGCCATCACAGAAATGCCTGCCCCCAGAGACGTGAAAGGCCTGCAGCGTTTTCTGGGCATGGTAAACTATCTCGGCAAGTTCATACCGAACCTCAGCGAACTAAGCTCCACACTGCGGGAGCTGACAAAAAAATGACACAGCATGGCCATGGTTCCAGCAACATCAGATTGCCTTCGATATCTTACAGTCCAAACTGACCTGTGCACCGACTCTAATGTTTTTCTACCGGAAACGTCCGGTGACGATCACCTGCGATGCTTCCAAATTCGGGCTCGGCGCACGTTGCTGGCAACCATCTGCCGAGGGCACTCTACTACCTGTCTCGTATGCCTCTCGCACCATGACCGACACGGAGCAGCACTACGCGCAAATCGAAAAGGAACTGTTGGCCGTCGTTTTTGCTTGCTCCAAATCCCACTTCTGACACAATGTAAATGACTTCCAGACTCAGTATACGATTCAAACACACCTATAATCAGCACTAAAACTAAACAGTATGAAGGATGGTTAGTTATCAACACCTCCTGGCTGCCCCAACCGTTGGTGCAGAGCAATAGTATTAGTATCAGTATTACAGTGGGGTGGAGTTAGAGATGCTGTCTGGTGTGTGATTGGTTAACATGCAACATCAATCTACAGTTGTAATCTAATGTTAGGAATTAATGCTTATAATGATAGATCTGTGTTACAAATGACTCGACAGTCCGCCAGATTTAGAGGGGCAAACATGAAGATTCTCAGATAGCTACCTGAATAATGGATTCGGCCTGGAAAGTGATTTAAACTGTAATCACGTTAACTGGGAATGCCTTCACACGTAGGGCTTTAATAAGGTCCAATTACCTAAATGTCCCCAGAAACGTTGTCATTAACAATCCATTGACAAAGATGTGAGACGAGTACAGGTCAGTGATGATGTCTACATGGAGTTTGCCCAGCATTTAATCAGGCCCTTCATTGCGGGCTGATTCATGTGATTAAGGTAGACGGAAATTCATGGTTAATTGATCATCGTGATTCATGTTCGTATTGGCTAACTCATAAAGTGTTGTGGTGGTGTTGGAAATAACTGAAGATGCTCGTTTGCATCGAAGTTGGACACAAAATGGAGTAAATCAGCGGGACATGCAGCATCTCTGGAGAGAGGGAATTGGTGACGTGTCCGGTCGAGACCCTTCATCAGACTCTTCACTGGTGGGAGAGTGTTACACAGACGTTGCAGATGATTTCAAGATTTCTGGAGTCGCGGGCAGTGAGGAAGGTTGTCAGTGTACACAGCAAAAGTCATATCATTCACAGAAATGGGAATAGAAATGGCGGCTGGTGCCGAAATCGAACAATTGTGAAGTGTTGCATATTTGGACATTAAATGAAAGGGTGAACTATACATTTAAGACTCTTACCATAATTGACGTGCAGAAGGAGCTCATGGTCCAATTCATTGAAAATGGCAACGCAGGTGAATAGAGTCGTAATAGAACGGTATGGTATGCTTGCCTTCATTTGTCGCGGCACAGATTATCGGAGTCAGGGAGTCATGTTTTTGGTCTACATGTCAATTGATGAGGCAGCATGTGTGCCGTTGCGCGCGTATTACGTCGCCCCATTACAGTACGGATCAGGAGGCTTTGGAGAAGTTGCAAACGAGTTTGATCACGACGTTGCCTGGATTAAGGAACATTAGATACAACGAGGGGAGACTTGTCCGACTTGGAGAATTGGCTGACTTGCGTTTTTTATTCTGGAGCGGCAGAGGTTAAGGGATACGTGACAGAAGTATATACAACTATGAGATGCATAGTTAGGACAAAGAGTCCGAACCCTTTTCAGAGGCTTGACATTTCAGTCCGTAGGGCATAGATTTAGGCTGGGAAGGACATAGTGTAAAGTTGATGTCGGGGCATGTTTTTGATTTGATCGCGGTGATTCCATGCAGCATGCTGGTAAGGGTGATGGTGGCGTAAGCAGACATGATATGTGCGAGTAATCTGCTTTTCGATAGGCATATGCATAGAAACGGACTGGAGGTGTATAGATGTTGTGCAGATGAAGTTAATTAGTTTAACGGCAACATGTTCGACAAGGATATTTGGGGGTAAATGGCCTGTCCCCATGCTACAATTTTGTTAAATTCTGTGTTAACCAGATGGAAAGGATCCTTGCGATCGACGACGGCACACTGGACCTCTTGTTAATGTTACTTCTTCTTCTTGCGTTTGAGACAGCAAAGGTTATGTAACGCCCTCCAGGCGCTGCAGCCAGTTAGCCCTTCCGCATTCAGCTGCAGCAGGGTGATGCCATTTTGATTCGATTGAATTAGGTGCAACTTTACTGTCCTTGTGCAGAGTACAATACAGGGACAACGAGATTTTTTTTTCACCATACAGCCATAAGAATAAAAAATATAATAACACAGAACACGATACTCTGTGTCATAAACATCCCCACACAGTGGTTTCAAAGTTTCCCACTGTGCGGGAGGGCATCAAAGTTCAGAAACCTCCGCTTTGATGTTCTATGATGATTGTTGATGTTCACCCGCGGTCGGGGCCTCCAGATCACCCCCGCAGTCGCTGCCATGGACGATCCGATATTCAGGCCCTCTCACCGGGAGGATGGAACTCCGACGTCGTAACGGAAGAACATCCTCAACGGCTTGACCTTCCGAATCAGCCACTTCCTACCGGAGTCCGCCTCTCCCGAAGATCACAAGCCGAGCTGGGCGGAGATTCAACGCTGGCGTCCTACAGCAAAGGGTTCCAGCACTCCCCGATGTTAGTCATCGCCGCCAACGCGGGAGCTCTGCAAACAACAGCTCTGCGATGTTGATGCAGCAGGCCCAACACGCTGGAGCTTCATACGGCGATACTAGGTAAGGCATCGCCAGCTACGCGATGTATCCAGCGCTGTGCAACCGCTGCTGAAGTTCTGGGCCGGTCCCCGGCAGATTAGGCCGCGCCAATCCAGTTGGTAGGTGCTAAGATGTGGGCGAGGACGCGACTGTGCGAATAGTCGTATCCTCGCCTGGATTTGATTGGGAAACGGTTTCCCCCTCACCCTGACCTCCTCCCCCACATAAAATAGTTAAAGAAAACCCCTCCAAAACATGCTTTAATCAAACTAAAAATGAAAAAGATAGAAAATGCACAGACTGTAAGCAAAGGCCGCCATCGTGCGGCGCCCCGAAGTGCTCGCCCTAACAAGTGCGCATACACCGGGTTGGCGCCAGGCCGCGGCGACGGAGGTTGCATGAGGGTTGCAAGGTGCGGCGACTGAGGTCGCGTTATTCATTCTGCTGTTTCCGTTTGTTGTTGTTTGCCTGACCGAGTTGACAGTTGAAAGGGCTCACCGCGGGCTGGTCGACAACATGAGCCCCTTTTGACATGGATCAGCCCACGTGTATGAAACGTCAGTGAGGGACCTGTGAACATAGTTTAGTTTTATTTGCTGTTAAATACTTCCGGCAAATGATATAGATGTACCACATAGCTCGAAGTTGTAACTTGTGGATTCGATCAATCCAGTCTCTTCAGGAATCTGTGAAAGGTACGAATACACTTAAATATGAAATCAGGAGGGAACATAAATAATAACAGAAAGCACCGGGAAATTATTTTGCAGGAAGTCCGAAGATATTCTACAGGTATGTTGAGTAACAGAGGAGGGAATCACCCCCTTTAAGAATCGGTGGCCACTGGAGATTGAACACGTGGTAAATGAATACGTCTCGACCAAATGTACAGTGGAAAACATCACGAAAAGTACTGGATGCGTTGGATCATATCCTAATTACAAAATAGAAAGTCGCCATAATCTTACTGATTATTAAGTTTAAGAAATCCACATTTGTGTACTCCTTCGCTCCTTCGATGCTGTTGCACCCGCCGAGTTTCTCCAGCTTTTTGTGTACCCTAACCTAATCAACTGTCTCCTCGGACATTACAAGAAGGTTGAAAATACATTACCGAGGCCTTGGCATAGAATATTGCATCATGTCTAGCCACAGGGGAAGTATCGAACGGTGTGTAACGTATGCAATGCCAAACGAGGAAACCACATAATCTATAAATGTTTGGCTCTGCTGTACCCGTGTACTCAAATATATTTATAAATATTTACATCCTTTTGGATAGACCACTATTTCACAATTCTCTTTTCATCTGTAATTGTGCGAATCATGTTTATATTCGTCGCCAATCAATCGTCGACGAGGATGATGTCCAACAGTGAACACAACAAAGAACCACTGATTTCAAAAATATGATCAGAAAAGTAACCGTCTTCTACCACCATCTGACATCATCCACCAAGCCAATTTGAAAAGCCGTTGGCTTGTACACAGAACATCCTATGTGAAGTAACCCTCACGACTTGACTGTTCTGCGATCGCTCGTGAAATACCTTACTGATGTATTTATAGGTGCAACTGCCGCCCAGCCTTCGTCGTTCATCTTGTATGCCTACAGTAAAAACTCAAAATTTGGAGAGAAGGCTTCCCAAACATACAGCCGACTCAGACCGTCACCTGTGTGTTTACTCCAGAGACTCAATGCCATTTTCACCACGGTGGCCGTGGTGCCGATGTAGAACGAGCTGGCAGAACACCCACATTTGAGTGCGCAATGGCGATGTTTAGCATGCAGTCAGACAGTTACCTGAGACGGAAATTTTTGGAAGAGCAAATAAATCACAGGCAATTCAGATATAAAACATGGTCGACATGAACGTGTTCGTCTGATAAACCTGTCCCGTTCTGCATGCCACTATGACACCTCTAACCTTTCGCAGATACAGCCGATCTCAGTGCTTTTCAAGGGCTATAATAGCTCACGAAACCAAGGGCTATCATAACTTACAAACACGTCGCCGCTTTACCTCGAATGCCAAATAAACTCAGACATGCCTATGGATTTATGAATAATAAACATATAACTTTCCCAATTCCTGACAAATGCCATGCAAATTAACATTCCCCCAACATAGCACAATAACGAGTGCGCATGCTGTGTGCTCTTCCATTACAATTGAATAATAACAAAATAATGCTCACTGTGCCAAATTCTTACTTTCTGGTAGGGCAATCCACATTGTGCCTTAGAGCACTTTCCTTCGCACACTTCATAAATGCTCACCTCTCCAGAACCTTGTTCCAGTGCAAGCTAATGTAGAAAATTTGAAGTCCTTAAAATGAAACTCCATTATTCCTTGATCTTCTCTCGGTACTATTTGCTCCACCCGTTCCCATTGAGATTTTGTGGTGGCAAGGTATTTGCTCATCGCATTTGTAATGTCTTCCCCTCCGAAACGTGAGACATAGAAACATAGAAAACATAGAAACATAGAAATTAGGTGCAGGAGTAGGCCATTCGGCCCTTCGAGCCTGCACCGCCATTCAATATGATCATGGCTGATCATCCAACTCAGTATCCCGTACCTGCCTTCTCTCCATACCCTCTGATCCCCTTAGCCACAAGGGCCACATCTAACTCCCTCGTAAATATAGCCAATGAACTGGCCTCAAATACCCTCTGTGGCAGAGAGTTCCAGAGACCCACCACTCTCTGTGTGAAACAAGTCCTTCTCATCTCGGTCCTACGGGATTTCCCCCTTATCCTTAAGCTGTGACCCCTTGTCCTGGACCTCCCCAACATCGGGAACAATCTTCCTGCATCTAGCCTGTCCAACCCCTTAAGAATTTTGTAAGTTTCTATAAGATCCCCTCTCAATCTCCTAAATTCTAGAGAGTATAAACCGAGTCTATGCAGTCTTTGTTCAGAAGGCAGTCCTGACATCCCAGGAATCAGTCTGGTCACCACGTCACCACGGAATGCCCACTCCAAGGTAGTTGTATCTAGTTAATACCGCAACTCCACATCTACTTTGCCTCTACATTAAAGTGAACAGTAATGTTCTGAAATATATACATATAGATTTCAAAACAGATGACGTTGGAATGTAAGGCATATAATGTTGGATACAAATGCATTCTCTATGACCAGGCGTATCACCGGACTTTGTGGGTAGCTAGACAATGAATTGCTGTGTATCCATATATGAATTTATCTTACACCTCGAGTCGCCCATCTCGCTTCTCTCCTGCACCGGTGCAGGATTGTTTTATTTAATTCGCTTCACCACTAAATGTCACTGTGTCCAGAAATTCACCTGGAACTTCTCGAACGCCTCTCTCTCTTATCTTGTTCTCTCCGTTTCCATCACGATCTGCCACACACAGCTTGGGTTGGCGCAGCGGTAGAGTTGCTGCACTACTGCGCCAGAGACCCGGGTTTGATCTTGACAATGGATTCTGTCGATATGGAGTTCATACCTGCTTCCTTTAACCGCGTGGGTTTTGGTTAATTAGCTTTGGTAAAATTGATAATTATCCCCAGTATGTAGGATAATGTTGTTGTTCGGGTGATCGCTGGGCCCGTTTCCCGTTGTATAACTTAAGCAGTCCAGTAGCTATTACACAGAACGCATAAGAACACGAGTACGATATTCGGACAAAGTTGTTTGTGGCGGCTACAACGACAACTTTAATATAAACTCGCTCCATTTGCCAGCTGTGCTCAAGCAGAACAAGTAGGTAGGAACATGACAATTGTAGGCAAGTTGGCCTTAAACAAGTGTAAGATTCAAATCCATAAACACGAGTACGACCCAAGTATGATGTCACAGATTGTTGATAATGTGGCAAGATGTAAGCTGTTGCAGGATTAGTGATTGCACATTTAACATACGAATCGGCCTAGTGAATACAAATCTACGCCGAGCAGGATTGAATGGAGCCTCATGATCCTACCCTGTTTCATTTAGAGGGTTCCATTCAACATTCTGCTCAACCTCTTTTCCTGAAAAAAAAGAACATGCCAAGTCTGTCCCACATCTCGGGTAGCCAAAACACTGTAATCCAGAAAAATTCTGGCAAATCACCTCTGCGCCCTTTCCAAAATATCCACGTACTTCCTACATTGAAGCGAAGAGAAATGCATGTAAAACTTTAAGAACCGCCTGACCAAAGTACAATAAAGCTTGCTTCGGACTTTCAGACGCTTATACCACTTATGCGGATCAAACCGGCCAAACATACCGTCTGTATTGTTTGCGACTTTCTCTACTTAAGCTGACACTTTTAGGGAGGTATGGCATTGGGTCCAATTTCCTTTTGCCTACCAATACAAGCAAGTGTCTTGGCATTCATTATATATACTTCCCTTACATTCAACTTGCCAAAGTGCAACACCTCATACTTGCTTGGAACAACCTTAATCGTCCACTCTAAGCACTGCACTGGGATGAAAAGTGGAAGTACAACTCGATTTAAACTGAAGTCGGTATCGGGAAGGAGACGGACAAGTATAACATGTTTTCACGGTAACACGATTGGATACACAACATTTCACATTACCGGTGTATGCACAGTAAAAATGAACTGGAAGGTACCGGCACAATTACTCTAATTTTACAGACATTACTCATGTGCATTAACCACTGGTCGGGGGTGGTAGATATTAATTAATTACTGTAATAATTGAAATTATACTTCACCATGTTCCTTGGGAAGGATCGCATTTAAAATCCATTGTACGTGGTTGCATCACCTGTTCTCAATGTCATTGTTCGTTTTTAGGGTAAAAAAATGAGAAATGCCCATCATGTTAGTGCAAAGGCATCACCGTTGAAATCCAGCTCTTGTATTTTCAGTCCAGTTGTGAAGATATTGACAGAGGAGTTAATTAAGATGTCATTTGTTTGCAGGTCAATGAGCATTGTTGAAATTTAATGAAGTGAACGTTAACCATTTTTGAACTTCACCACAGGCATGCAACATTATTCATGGTGTCAGTCACGTTAACTCTAAAAACTGCAGTAACTGACTGAAATTATACCGCTCTGTGCACAGAAATACGATATATCAAAATGCATACAGCAACAGTATACACTTAATTGGGCACAACGCCATTCCCTAATACACGACTGGGGGAACACAGATCTATCTACAAGTAATGCATAGATGAAGTCACTGAGTGAAAATCGGTCAGTCACATTTCTGCCTGTGTTAACAAGCTCTATTACCGGCAGTAGCCGACAGTAAGCATTCAGCACTATTAGCCCCTCATTCACTGTATACTGAAGTCGACATGCACTATCTCTGCGCCAGCACTAACTGCCTAAACGCACAGCTTCGCTCATCAAAATAACCTGGCTGTAAGGATGCAGTTCTGGACACTAGAAACATCAGAACTCTAACAACATACAGCAGGTCTGTTCACCACCACCAACGGCCGTAAAGGATATGGCTCGTCATAGCCGTAATAACTGACTGTAAGTACATTGGTCAATAGACACGTAGAAACATAGACACATAGAAAATAGTTGCAGGAAGGTGCTATTCGGCCCTTCGAGCCAGCACCGGCATTCATTGTGATCATGGCTGATTGTCCCCTATCAATAACCCATGCCTGCCTTCTCCCCACATCCCTTGACTCCACTAACCCCTAGAGCTCTAACCAACTCTCTCTTAAATCCAACCAGTGACTTGGCCGCCACTGCCCTCTGTGGCAGGGTATTCCATAAATTCACAACTCCCTGGGTGAAAACGTTTTTTCTCACCTCAGCCTTAAATGACCTCCCCTTTATTCTTAGACAGTGGCCACTGGTTCTGAACTCGCCCAACATTGGGAACATATTTCCTGTATGTAGCTTGTTCAATTATTTTATAATTTTATATGTTTCTACAAGATGCCCCCTCATCCTTCTAAGCTCCAGTGAATACAAGCCTAGTCTTTACAATCTTTCCTCATATGACAGTCCCGCCATCCCAGAGATCATTCTCGTGAACCTACGCTGCATTGCCTCAATCACAAGGATATCCTTCCTCAAATTGGGAGACCAAAACTGTACACAATACTCCAAGTGTGGTCTCACCTGAACCCTATACAACTTCAGAAGAACCACCAATAACTGACGTCAAAGACAATGCTGTCTATGTAAATATCATGGGATTACAAAGACACAACTCTACAGACCACCAGCAAACTAATACATGGTCACAGCTCTAGATATCAGTAGTAACAACAGTGAGGTCGTAGCTCAATACAGCGGGAATAACTAACTGCCAGCGCTCATTTATTTGCAGCAGCTGTAATCAACTGAAAGGACATAGCTCCATACACCTGCAATAACTGGGGCCAGCTTTACACAAAAACAATAACTGGCAGAAAGGACACATTTCTATGCAACTGCATGATCTGATTAGGTGTACAGCTCCATATTCCAGCATAATGCAGTAAGTTCACAGTACTCGTCTCGAGCATAACTGTCGCGAAACAAATATCTACCAGGTAACTGACATACGGACATTTCCAACAGCAAATGTGACTGACTATAATGATAGAGCTCTATGGAACAAAAAAAAAACCATGCGACCTCCATGGTACATCTCTAAACACCACGAGTAACGGCAAAGACAGAACACCTTCCGCCAGCAATAAACGGCTGCTACTGACTCAGCATAGCGCTTTATAAACTAGCAGTAAATGCCAATAAGGTCACCGTTCCATACAATTATATATGGCCATTGGTACGTAGGTCAACGTACCAGCAGGAACTATGAAGGCACATCTCTGTTTATCAGCAGTAACTAAAATCACAGCATGATATTAGGAGTAACTGAAGTAAGGATATAGCACGCCATCAACAATAACAGATTCTAAGGACCCAGCTCACTGGACAGATGGTTAGTGTCCATAATGACAAAGAACTCTGCACCAATATTATGCAAAAAAACCTTACAGCTCCTGATACCAAATACAGACAGTGTGAATGATTGAGCTGTGCACATATAATAGAATTAACAAAATCACTTGCACTAGCAGTAAATTATTGCACGAACACAGTTCTACAAACCTGAATTAACGGATGCGTTGTGCAACGTAATTCATAATCAATAATTGGACAGAGGCCCAGGAGTCGTTGGTGAGGGAGAAGCGACGTCCGAGCGGTAAGCTTAAAACCCGAGCGCGGGGCTTTGTTTTTACAGAGGCCCAGGACCCGTTGGTGAGGGAGGAGCGACGTCCGAGCGGGAAGCTTAAAACCCGAGCGCGGGGCTTTGTTTTTACTGAGGCCCAGGAGCCGTTGGTGAGGGAGGAGTACCAACATCCGTAACGTTCTAAATCTGTAACGTTCCATTCAATTAACTGGGCTTGATGAAGCCGCTGATTGGTGGACTTGAGTACGCAGCTGATTGGCAATTAGATTCCAGCAGTTTGTACTGTACTGTACTTTGTATTTTTTTAATTGTATTTTTGTATTGTATATTGTATTTTGTGTTGTATCAAGGGTAACGGAAGTACGAGTGCGAGGGAAGCTTGCTGTTCTGGATGTCAGATGCGGGAGGTCATGGAGTCGGGTAGTCCTCCAGACGTCCACATCTGCGCCAGGTGCGTCGAGATGGGGCTCCTAAAGGAGTGTGTTAGGAACCTGGAGCAGCAGCTCGATTACCTCCGTCTGGTCAGGGAGAGTGAGAAGGCCATGTAGACCATTGAAGGCCGCAGGGAGATAGTCTCTCCAAAACTACAGGAGGCAGACACGTGGGTTACGGTTAGGTGAGGCAAGGGGCAGAGGCGGGCGCTAGAGAGTAAACCAGTGGTTGTACACCTTTAAAATAAGTACTCCTGTTTGAGTGCTTTTGGGGGGGGACAGCCTACCTGGGGTTAGCAACAGCGACCTGGCCTGCGGTAAAGACACCGGGCCTGTTGCTCAGAAGGGTAAGGAAAAGAAGAGGAGGGCATTAGAAATAGGGGGCTCTATAGTTAGGGGGTCAGATTGGCGATTCTGTGGACACAGTCCGGAGACACGGATGGTAGTTTGCCTCCCTGGTGCCAGGATCCGGGATGTGTCTGAACGTGTCCAAGATATCCTGAAAAGGGTGGGAGGGGAGGCTGAGGTCGTGGTGCATATTGCTACCAATGACATAGGTAAAAAAGAGCAGATCCTGGAAGGAAAATTCAGGGAGTTATGAAGAGAGTTAAGGAAAAGTTCCGCGAAGATAACAATCTCAGGATTAATTCCTGTGCAACGCGACAGTGAGAGTAGGAATGGAGCAAGGTGGAGAATACATGCCTGGCTGAAGGAATGGTGCAGACGGGAGGAATTTCTCGTTTCTGGATCAGTGGAACCTCTTTTGGGGAAGGAGTGGCCTGTGTAAAAAGGACGGGTTGCACTTGACCCCGAGAGGGACCAGTATTCTGGGAGGGATATTTGCAAAGGCTACTGGGGGGACTAAACTAGAACGGTTGGAGGGTGGGACTCAAATAGAGAAAGCCAGTAGACAGGGTCTGAGGCAGGAGGCAGAGAAGGGAAGCACTCAGACCCAACATGTTGGGGGGAAAGAAGAAACACATAATAAACAGAGAATAAGAGGTGGTGGGTTTCCAGGGCAAAAATGGAAAGGGGCCACCTGGCATCATAATTCTATAAGGAGTAAGAGTGATGTAAAAACAAGCCTGAAGGCTTTGTGTCTCAATGCAAGGAGCATTCGTAATACGGTGGACGAGTTGAATGTACAGATAACTATTAATGACTATGCTATAGTTTGGATCACGGATACATGGCTCCTGCGGGACCAAGACTGGGAGCTGACCATCCAGGAATATTCAATATTCAGGAGGGATAGACAGAAAGGAAAAGGAGGTTGGGTAACGTTGCTGTTGAGAGAGGAGATTAATGCAATACAAAGGAAGGACATTAGATTGGAGGATGTGGAATCGATATGGGTAAAGCTGCGAAACTCTAAGGGATAGAAAACGGTAGCGGGAGTTGTGTACAGGCCACCTAACAGTGATAGTGGAGTTGGGGATGGCATCAAATAGGAAATTAGAAATGCGTGCAACAAGAATAAAACAGTTATAATGGGTGACTTCAATCTACATCTGGATTTGGTGAATTAAATGGGCAGGGATGCTGAGCAAGAGGATGTCTTGGCTTGTATGCGGGATAGTTTTCTAAACCAACATGTAGAGGAACCAACGAGAGAGCAGGCTATTCTAGACTGGGCATTGAGTAATGAGTAAGGGTTAGTTAGCAGTCTTCTTGTGCGTGGCCCCTTGGGCAAGAGTGGCCATAATATGGTTGAGTTCCTCATTAGGATGGAGAGTGACATAATTAAGTCAGAAATAAGTGTTCTGAACTTAAAGAAAGGTAATTGTGAAGGTATGAGATGGGAATTGGCCAAGACAGACTGGCTAGTGATTCTTAAAGTGTTGACAGTGGATGTGCAATGGGAGGTATTTAAAGACTGCATGGATGAACTACAACAATTGTTCATCCGAGTTTGGCTAAATAATAAATCAGGGAAGGTAGTGCATACATGCATAACAAGGGAAATTATCAACAAAAAAAGAAGCATACAAATTAGCCAGAAAAAGCAGCCTACCAGAGGATTGGGAGAAATTCAGAGTCCAGCAGAGGAGGACAAAGGGCGTCATTAGGAAAGGGAGAACAGATTACGAAAGAAAACTGCCAGGGAACATAAAAACTGACTGCAAAGGTTTTTATAGATATGTGAAGAGAAAGCGATTTGCTAAAACAAATGTTGGTCCCTTGCAGTCAGAAACAAGTGAATTGATCATGGGGAACAAGGACATGGCAGACCAATTGAATAACTACTTTGGTTCTGTCTTCACTAAGGAAGACATAACTAATCTGCTGGAAATAGCAGGGGACCGGTGGTCAAATAAGGTGGAGGAACTGTGTGACATCCAGGTTAGCCGGGAAGTGGTGTTGCGTAAATTGAATGGATTAAAGGCCGATAAATCCCCAGGGCCAGATAGTCGGCATCCCAGAGTACTCAAGCAAGTAGCTACAGAAATAGTGGATGCATTAGTGATAATTTTTCAAAACTCCTTAGATTCAGGAGTAGTTCCGGAGGATTGGACCATAGCTAATGTAACCACACTTAAAAAAAAAGGAGGGAGAGAGAAAACGGGGAATTACAGACCAGTTAGTCTAACATCGGTAGTGAGGAAAATGCAAGAGTCAGTTATTAAAGATGGGATAGCAGTACATTTGGAAAGTGGTGAAATCATTGGACAAAGTCAGCATGGATTTAAGAAAGGTAAATCATGTCTGACGAATCTTATAGAATGTGTCGAGGATGTAACTAGTAGAGTGGATAAGGGAGAACTAGCGGATGTGTTATATCTAGACTTTCAGGAGGCTTTCGACAAGGTCCCACATAAGAGATTAGTATACAAACTTAAAGCACATGGTATTGGGAGTTCACTATTGATGTGGATACATAACTGGTGGCAGACAGGAAGCAAAGGGTAGGAGTAAACGGGTCATTTTAAGAATGGCAGGCAGTGACTAGTGGGGTACCGCAAGGTTGAGTGCTGGGACCACAGCAATTTACAATATATATTAATGATTTGGACGAGGGAATTGAATGCAACATCTCCAGGTTTGCGGATGACTCTAAACTGGGGATAGTGTTAGGTGTGTGGAGGATGCTAGGAGGCTGCAAGGTGACTTGGATAGGCTGGGTGAGTTGGCAAATGCATGCAGATGCAGTATCATGTGGAAAAATGTGAAGTTATCCACTTTTGTGGCAAATGCATGGCAGATGCAGTATAATGTGGACAAATGTGAAGTTATCCACCTTTGTGGCAAAAACAGGAGGGTAGGCTACTATCTGAATGGTGGCAAATTAGGAAAAGGATAGATGCAACGAGACCTGGGTTTCATGGTACACCAATCATTTAGGCATGCAAGTGCAGCAGGCAGTGACGAAAACAAATGGTATATTAACATTCATAGCGAAAGGATTTGAGTATAGGAGCAGAGATGTTCTACTGCAGTTGCACAGGGTTTTGGTGAGACCACACCTGGAATATTGCGTACAGTTTTGGACTCCAAATCTGAGGAAATACATTCTTGCCATAGAGGGGGAACAGAGAAGGTTCACCAGATTGATTCCTGGGATGTCAGGGCTTTCATATGAGGAAAGACTGGATAGACTTGGCTTGTACTCGCTACAATTTAGAACACTGAGGGGGAATCTTATAGAAACGTACGAAATTCTTAAGGGGTTGGATAGCCTAGATGCAGGAAGATTGTTCCCGATGTTGGGGAGGTCCAGAACATGGGGTCACAGTCTAAGGATAAGGGGGAATTCCTTTAGGACCGAGATGAGGAAAACATTTTTCACACAGAGTGTGGTGAGTCTCTGGAATTCTCTGCCACAGAAGGTAGTTGAGGCCAGTTCATTGACTATACTTAAGAGAGAGTTAGATGTGGCTCTTGTGGTTGAAGGGAGCAGAGGGTATGGAGAGAATGCAGGTACTTGATACTGAGTTGTATGATCAGCCATGATCATATTGAATGGCGGTGCAGGCTCGAAGGGCCGAATGGCCTACTCCTGCACCTATTTTCTATGTTTCTATGTCTATGTTTCTATAATTCTCTATCCGAGGACAATTCTGCACAGCAGCAGTAGCGCACTGTAATGCCACAGCTTCATATAACAGAAATAGCCGAATTTCGAATGTTCTATATATTCAGGATGAGTTCCTGTGAATTGGAGTATGGCTAATGGTATCCCAGTGTTTAAGAATGGAGATAGAATGAAACCAACAGGGTATTATAGACCAGTTAGCTTCACATCGGTGGTGGGGATGATGCTGGAGTCAATTATTAAAAATGAAATAGCGGCACATTTGAATAGCTGTAACATGATGGGGACGACTCAGCATGGATTTGCCAAGGGGAAATGATGTTTAACTAATCTTCTGGAATTTTTGAGGATGTAACTAGGAAAATGGACAAGGCAGAGTCAGTGGATGTAGTGCACCTGGACTTGGGGAAAGCCTTTGAAAAAAAACCCACATACGACATTAGTAGGCAAAATTAGAGCACATGGCATCGAGGGTAGTGTGTTGACATGGATGGAAAATAGGTTTCGAGACAGGAAACAAAGTGTACTTTCTTCACTGCCTGCTGTATCTGCATTTTTACTTCCATTGACTGATGAACATGGACCCCCGGATCCCGTTGTCCTTCCCCTTTTCCCAAATTCACTACATTTAGATAATAATCTGCCATTCTATTTTTGCCACAAAGTGGATAACCTCATATTCATCCACGTTAAACTGCATCTGCCATGCATCTGCCCACTCATCGAACCTGTGCAAGTCACCCTGCATCGTGATAGAATCCTCTTCACAGTTCACTCTGCCACCCAGCTTTTTGTCATCTGCAAATTTGCTAATGTTGGATTTAATTCCTTCAGCTAAATCATTAATGTATGTTGTAAATAGCTGCGGTCCAAGCAGCGAGACTTGCAGCATCCCACTTGTCACTGCCTGCCAATCTGAAAGGGGCCTGTTAATCCCTATCGTATGTTGCCTGTCTGCCAACCAATTTTCAATCCATTTCAGCAGCTTCCCCCAATACCTTGTGCTTCGATTTTGCCAACTAATCTCCTATGTGGGACATTATCAAATGCTTTCTGAAGTCCAGGTACACTACATCTACAGGCTCTTGCCTGTACATTTTCTTAGTTATGTCCGAACAAAATGCCAGAAAATTAGTCAAACATGAATTCCCCATTGTGAATCCATGCTGACTCGAAAAGATCCTGCTACTGCTATCCAAATGAGCCGCTATTTCATCATTTATTATTATCTTTCCTGCCAACTGGTCTATAATTCCGTCTTATCTCTCCCCCGCCGTTCTTAAAAAGTGGGATAACATTACCTGCCCTCCAATCCACAGGATCTGATCCTGATTCTATAGAACATTGGACAATGATCACCAATGCATCTGCAATTTCTAGAGCCACTTCCTAAAGTACATTGGGTTGCAGACCGTAAAGCGTTGTGTTTAGCAGCGTCCAGTCCCATTAGTCCACCCAACACCATTTACAACTGAGATGTGGAAAAGCTTTTCCCACAGAGAGCTGTGAATTTATGGAGTTATCTGCCTCACAAATCCATGGAGGTCGATTGACTGGATGCATTCAAAAGAGGGTTATATAGAGCTCTTTTTGCTGGAGGTATCAACGTGTATGGGGAGAAGGCCGGAACGGGTTATTGACTGTGGATGATCATCCATGATCATATTGAATGGCGGTGCTGGCTCGGTCACGAATGAACTCGTCCTGCAACAATTGTCCACTTATCTAGATATTTATCTATGAAAGTTCTGGTGTTGAACGTGTAACAAACTATTCATCTTCTTTATATATAGTTTGAATTTCCGAAATCAATAACTAGATCCTTCTCACGCGAGAAACCATTATGAAGATACCATCATACGATCCAATAATGTAATCCGGCCCACTCACCCATTCCTGGGCACAAGACTCTTCAGTTGTCAACGTGGATTTGAGCGTTTTTCAATATTTCTTTCACATATGTCCTTCTCTGAGTGCACTTCCAAAAAATTATATCGATGACTTCACGTTTACGAGGCAAACACTGTCATTATTGTTGACAATAATGCAATCGATTATTTTCATTAACGCGTTCTCCATGTTCAAAGGATTCGGATACTAGCACACAGTACATATCGAGAAATACATTCATCGAGTAAACGAGGAAATTAGACCGACGTTCTTCCTTGACGGTCTTCATTCTTTTTTTAAATGAGATCGAAGATTTTCAGAGGCAGGTGACTGTTTCCACAATAGACATTCGGCGCAATTTTGAAAACATTCCCTGATTCTGTCTTCCGACTACTCGCAGGATCTTTATACTTTTTATTGGCCTACTGATGTGGTTTTCAGATGAGTAAAAGAATCATGGCAGTGGCCACTGACAAACGGAATGAATGGGATGATGGTGTTAATCTGTAATTAATTTTTCCGTCAGATTTCAATATACAATAGGCAATAGGTGCGCGAGTAGGCCATTCGGCCCTTCCAGCCAGCACCACCATTCAATGTGATCATGGCTGAACATCCACAAACAGTACCCCGTTCCTGCCTTCTACCCATATCCATTGACTTCGCTATCATTAAGAGCTGTGAATCTCTGTCATGAAAGCATCCAGCGAACCAGCCACAACCGCCCTCTAAAGCAGATAATTCTACAGACTCACAACACTCTGTGTGAAAAAGGTTGTTCCTCGTCTCCGCTGTAAATGGCTCACACCTTATTATTAAACTGAGGCCCCTGGTTCTGGACTCCCCCAACATCGGAACCATGTTTCCTGCCTCTAGTGTGCGCAAACCATAATAATCTTATATGCTTCAATAAGATCCGCTCTCATCATTCTAAATTCCAGTGTCTACAAGCCTAGTCGCTCAATTCTATTAACATATGACAGTCCCGCCACCACGGGAATTAAGCTGGTGAATCTACGCTGCCCTCCCTCAATAGTAAGAACGTCCTTCCTGTACACAATGCTCCAGGCGTGGACTCACTAGGGCCCTGTACAACTGCAGAAGGACCTCTTTGCTCCTATACTCAACCTCTTCTTATGAAGACAAGCATGCCATTTAGTTCTTCACTGCCTGCTGTATCTGCATTCTTACTTTCATTGACTGATGAACATGGACCCCCGGATCCCGTTGTCCTGCCCCTTTTCCCAAGTTCACTCCATTTAGATAATAATCTGCCATTCTGTTTTTTGCCACAAAGTGGATAACCTCATATTCATCCACATTAAACTGCATCTGCCATGCATCTGCCCACTCATCGAACCTGTCCAAGTCACCCTGCATCGTGATAGAATCCTCTTCACAGTTCACTCTGCCACCCAGCTTTTTGTCATCTGCAAATTTGCTAATGCTGGAATTAATTCCTTCAGCTAAATCATTAATGTATGTTGTAAATAGCTGCGGTCCAAGCAGCGAGACTTGCGGCACCCCACTTGTCACTGCCTGCCAATCTGAAAGGGACCTGTTAATCCCTACTGTTTGTTGCCTGTCTGCAAACCAATTTTCAATCCATTTCAGCAGCTTCCCCCAATACCTTGTGCTCCGATTTTGCCAACTAATCTCCTATGTGGGACATTGTCAAATGCTTTCTGAAAGTCCAGGTGCACTACATCTACAGGCTCTCGCCTGTACATTTTCTTAGTTATGTCCTAAAAAATGCCAGAAAATTAGTCAAGCATGAATTCCCCTTTGTAAATCCATGCTGACTCGAAACGGAAGCCCATATCGGGAGCACCGTGTGTATTAAGTAAAGTTGGAGGTGGAAGATGTGAAACTCTCTCTGACATGAAATATTTTTTGGTGTGCTGGATTTATTCATGGGAGGAGGTATAATGTGGCGGCAAATGCGGTTATTTGGGAGGGAATGAGTGAGGGATAAATATGAGGCTATCCACTTTGGTGGCAAAACATCAAGGCAGTTTATTATCTAAATGGTATCAATTTGGGAAAACGGAAGTATAACGGGATCTGGCGGCTCTTGGTCATCAGTCACTGAAAGTAAGCATGCAGGTACAGTAGGCAGTGAAGAAAGCGAATGGCATGTTGGCCTTGATAACAAGAGGAGTTGAGTATCGGAGCAAATAAGTCCTTCTGCAGTTGTACAGGCCCCCAGTGAGAACACAACTGGAGTAATGTGTGCAGTTTTTGTCTCCAAATTTGATGAAGGACATTCTTGCTATTGAGGCAGTGCAGGGTTGGTTCGCCAGATTATTTTTTGGGATGGCGCGACTGTCATATGCTGAGAGAATGGAGCGGCTGAGCTTGTATATTCTGGAAATTGAAGGATGAGAGGGGATCTTATTGCAACATATATGATTATTAGGGGTTGGGAAAAGTTGGAGGCAGAAGTCTAGAACCAGGGGTCACCGTTGAAGAATAAGTGGCACGCCATTTAGAACGGAGATGAAGACAAACATTTTCACACACAGTGTTGTGAGTCTGTGAAATTATCTGCCACTGAATCCATTTTCTGTTGGTTTGTTCTCTGGATCCATTGAAGAGAGAGCTAGATAGAGCTCGTAAAGATAGCGGAGTCAATTGATGTGGGTAGAAGCCAGGAACGGGCAAATGGTTATGGATGATCAGCCATGATCGCAATAAATGGCAGTGTTGGCTCGTAGGGCCGAATGACCTACTCCTGCACCAATTTTCTATTGTCTGTTGGACCGCGGAGGGGGGGGGGGCGAGTTCTGTGGAAGGCAGAAAAGGGTGTGATTGAGTAGGAGGTGATTGAAATAACGTGTTATGTGCGCTGGGCTTGTTGGGTGAAAGGTGTGTGCCTGGGATAATCTGCCCACGTTGCATTTGGAGGGAGGGGGAGCAAGAGCAAAAGCACGGGACACAGAGGAGACACGTATGAATACCCCGTCTTGGACTCAAGGGAGAAACGTCGATGCCTGCAGAATGAAGTTAACACGTATTTTTTGCTATTGAGGACATGATTATGGGAGCACATACGGCGAAGACGGAGGAATTGAGAATAGGAAATAGTGTCTTTGCATGGATCGGGTGGGAACAAGTGTCGTCCAGATAACTGTGGCGACGGTAGATGTTTAATATACGTCAGTCTATGTCTTGTGATTGAAACAGAGAAACTACGAAAAGGGAGAGAGGTGACCGAAATAGTCAAGGCGTATTTAAGGGCAGGGTGGAAGTTAGTGGTGATGCGAGTGAAATCAACGAGTTCGGCACTGCTGTAGAAAATAAGCACAATGCAATCGTCCACGTGGCCTAGAAAAACACGGAGAAAGGTGACAGTCTACGTACGGTACAAAGACAGTTCGACGTAATCGGAAAAAAGGCAGGCACAGCTAGGGCCCATGCCCGAAATTTGTAGCATGAGCAGTCGAAAGATAAGTTGATGAGTGCGAGGTTAATTTCGGACAGGCGGAAGAATGTATTATTAGGAGGAAATTGATACGGTCTCTGTTCGAGCCAGAATCCACACGTGAATTTGAGAACATGGTGGATGTTAGTGCTGAAGATTACCGCGTGAATGGATTCTACACGGGTGCTGGTGTGTCTCTCTTTAATCCTAAATCTTATTATTATGTGGCTCAAGAATGCTGAACAGTGGTTCATGTCGTTTGAATGTTTGGATCCAACTGAACAAATTGGCCCTATTTTCTTTGGTTACTTTTACGCATAATTCCGATTAGTTTCTGGCTCCTCGTACCCGCTCATTGATGCGGGGGATGTTGAAGACGACATTATTGCGGTACACAAGAAAGACCTGGACAAAGTGTGATTCATTTCCACGGGGTAAATCATTCCCAAACTAGAGCGCATTCTATTAGGCTCCGAGTGGAGACATTTCAGAGGCGCGTCGCAGTCAACCGTTGTATTAATAAAGTACCTGTATCCGGAATGAGCTGCCAGTAAAACGAGACATTAATCTGATGTTTTATTGGTCATCAATCACGTTGTGTTTTTATAATAATTGCAAGGCTGGTGCCAAACCTGCGGAATCATATTCGATATTACACATACTGAATAATATGGTGAGATATGAGAAGAGCAATCTTCCGAAACGTAAGAGAACACCTCTCTTGAATATTAATTTCAATGCTCATGAGACGGTTAATCGGATTTACATTGTTTACACAGAAGACCATTTAACGTGACCAGATAGCTCACACCGTTCTTCAGCTCCTCCCTAAATTTCCTCAGTGTCAGTGCATAGATACATGTGTTGGTACAAGAACTGAGTAACTGGAACATTGACCCGAACTGTTGTAGAATATATATCGGCGTGCTGAAATATTTGTCCATATACGTATAGTTGTCCACTTGCCAGTTCATAGAATGTACGACATAGGGCATGCACAATAGTATGAAATTGGCTGATATAGCGAACAACCCAATCATTGACTTTCTGCGGTTCTCCACCTCTGCATCTTTTTCATTCTCACTGCTGTTCCGGAGTCCCCGGCGGACTCGATTCGCTGCAATAATATACCTGATGGTTAAGGCATTAATCAGCAGAACTAAAATGATTGGGACTGAAGGCGTCATAATACTATCAAATGACTCGTCGGCTCGCCACACGGATGAGGTAAAGTATTCTGCTTTGGGAACGCAGCGATGTGGATATACGTCAAAGTAAAATGGAATTGACTGAGCACAGCTCAGTAGACCCACTGACCCTATGACCACGCTTGATGTTCTCTCGGTGCAATATCGATTCTGCAGCTTTTGACAGCAAATGGCGATGAAGCGATCAAACGTGAATGCAACCGTGTACCAAACGGAACAATCCATGGCGGCCAATTCCAGTACAAGTGTCACAGAACACACGGGTGTTACAAACAAGAAATTTGCAAACACATAGATAAAATTGATCTTTTCCAATATAACAGCAAAGACAACCACCATCAGGTATGCTGCTGCCATGGCAACCAGATAGCGGGTAATGCATTTTGAGAGACCACATTTGCCGCGGCACAAGATCACAATCGCCGTTAAATTTACTGAAATAAATTAAAAATATCGTGTTAATTTCACAATTTGTCACGTAACCTGGGCCAGTGAAGGGTAACACAGCAGATGTTTATTCTAACCAACCTACCTATCTGTGTCGTAGTTTTTTTGGCATTCATTGGCTTGCTCACCAATATCCCTCTACATATCAATGCCCCCAAAGCCCTTGCCTTTTACTGTATACGTCGAACATGTTCCAAAGTCTAGTAGGTTATTCGATCCATTGAGTCTACTCCGCCGTTCAATCATGTTTGATCTATCTTCCCCTCTCAATCCATTTCTCCTGCCTTCTCCCCATAATAAAGAATCAAGCATGTTGGTGTTGATAATACCAATGAATTGTTGAGGGCCAACCACGTTGATGCGGCAGTCCAGATGGCATACCCCAACGTCACTATTTCCTTAGGATAATGAGGTAATTCTGCAAACCTTTGGTGACCTTCGCTAACTACAACAAATGCAACACAGAAAGCATACCTGTCTGGTTTCATCGAACATAATTTGGACGCAGCTCTTCCCATGAACGCAGGAAATTGCAAGGAAATGTGAATGTCGATCAGTCCGTCACATCGACTATACCTTCTACCACTGACACCATATAAGGTCAACGCCTCCGCGGAACAGTGACCGACATAATCATATATATATATATGCCACGCCGTTTCACTAACTTATCGCTGCTCCCATCAGACAAATGGTGCAGAGGCTTACAAACGGGCAACGGCAGACTCAGGAACAGGTTATACTCTTGTTATTAGACGTCTGACTGGCTCTTCCATAAGCTAGGATACTGTCCTATTCTCCACCAACCTATTGAGGACTTTGTTGTTTGGCTGTGGAACTGATGCGCAACATTGCTGAGAACTATGTTCTGCAAACGATATATTTTCATGTGCTCTGGCTATTGCTCTTGAATTTAACATAATTGTATGCATGTATGGTATTATCTGATATGAAGGTAGACACAACATATTGCAGTAACTCAGCGGGACAGGCTGCATCACTGGAGAGAAGGAATGGGTGACGTTTCGGGTCGAGACCCTTCTTCCGACTGATGTCAGGCGAATGGGCGGGACAGAGATAAAATGTAGTCGGAGATAGTAAGGCTGGTACTAAGATAACAAGAAGGAAAGCAAGGGCTATTTGAAGTGAGAGAATTCCATGCTCATACGTCTGACGTGCAAGCTGCCCAAGCAAAATATGAAGGGCTATTCCTCCAATTTGCGCTGGGCCTCAATCTAACAATAGAGGATGCCCAGTACAGAAATATCTGTTTGGGAAAGGGAGGGGGGTCAAAGTGCTGAGCAAGTGCAGGATATCAGGTATTTTAAAGCAGACTGAGCGGAGGTGTTCAGCGAAACTAGGACCGAGAGTGCGCTTGGTCTCGCCGAGGTAGAGAATTTGGCACCTGGCACAGCGGATACAGTCGATGAGTTTGCAGGGCGTGCAAGTGAACCTCTGTATCTCCCGAAAACACTGTCGCGGTCTTGGATGGAGTAAAGGGAATGGTGTTGCATCTCCTGTGGTTGCAAGCGAAAGTATCTGGGGAGGGGGTGCTTTGGGTGGGAAGGGGCGAGTTAACCAGGGAGCTACGGAGGGAACGGTCTCTGCTGAAAGCAGAAAGGGGTTCAGATAGAAGATGTGGCCAGCAGTGCGATCCCGATGGAGGTGGTGAAAATGTTCGAGACTCATATGCTGTTATAGGCTGAGGGGGTGGAATGTTAGGACAATGGGATCACTGTTCTAGTTAAGTATGGGGGCTGGGGTTATGCAAGACCAGAGCTGCGGGACATTGAGGAGACCTAGTCAAAGCCTCGTCTATAACGGAAGTGGGTAACCTCTGTTTCGAAAAGAATTATGACATCATCCATTGACCTGGTATGGAAAACCTCATCCTGGACGGTTATGGAGTCTTTGCAGGAAGCAGGGTGGGAATAAGTGTAGTCTAGATATATATGGGCGTGAGTGGGTTTGTAATGGATGTTTTTAAAGTCGTATCTGATATGTTATAGTATTATCTGATATGTTCGATAGAATGAGAAACAATAGTTTTCACTGTACATCATTACATGAGAGAACAATGAACCTAAACCGAAACCGGCCCCGTGCTTTCTACCCACCAAGTTAATATTGCCTCCAGTTTACAAAGAAAACACACAAACCGTTGTGTTTTTGCATTCTGGACCAGCCTGCCATGCGTGAGCGTTTCAAAGTCATACCAGTATGCATATTGGAAATATCTACACCCCAACATTCATCCTTCTCCTTGGCTACCTCCTCAAAACTGCAATTAAGTGTTTGAGATGTGATTTACTAGTCCGAAAAAATACGGATATGAAAGGTTTAGAGGTACATGGGTGATGCGCTGGCAGGTGGTACTAGTGTGCATGACACATTATGGTCGGCATAGGCAATTTCGGCAGAAGAGCCTTTTTCAGTGCTGTATAACTCCATAATTATGATTTTAAAATCATGTTGATCTCTGCGTGATTAGTGCTGATTTCCATCTGTGCCTCAGATTTTTTACCAGTAACTTGGCTCCCTGATATAGCGCTTACGCCCTGAATTTTTTCAATCTTTAAACATTTTCCCTTTGGGAAGAAGAGAACAGCATAACCCTTTCGGTACATTTCCAAGATTTGACGGCGCTGGGACTGCCTGACGCCAGAGATAGGTATCAGGGCCCACAGTTAATTAAGCAGTGACTTGGATTCCGTATTGGGAAGGCCTGTCAACCTTTCCAGGAGGTAAAACTAGGGCGAAATCAAACGTCCTATTCTATTTGTAAGTTTATGTAAATATTTCTGGAATAGAGCATCTTTCATTTGTAAACGCACACATACATGTTGTATTTTATGGCAATTCCGGAATACATATAAATAGCGCAATGCATTGAAAATCTCACATGAACGTGCATAGACAATCTTCTTCTTCTGCTTGCTACTCCACAGTCGCATACAGGTGGGCTATCTCGTGCAGGTTCAACAGATGTAAGTAACATAAATTACATTCAAATCCTTAGAAACACGTTTCCCTTTTCAGTTTCCACTGACAGAATTCATGCAATGAACTGAAAACCTGAATAGCAAGGCAGGGCTATTATACGTTGCAGAGTGCGTAATATAAAAACTAAGGAACAGCAACAGCACCAAGACCTGGCATCTTACCAGAAACCCCTGCTGCTGCAAGAACAGGGTAGTAAATTCTGACCATGGTGTAAATTGCTGGATATCCCATTTCCTGGCCGAAGTAGCGATCAGTTGTGCAAAACGTTACATCCCAATATTTTTCGGTTCGGGGTACATTTTGTATACCATTAGGAATGCCCATTGCGGCAATTAGCGTCTTCCTGAGTCACATCAACAACAGTCATTGAACAAACAATTATGATAAACTATTTTTTATCATTGTGCAACAATGCGATATATTTCACTCTTCGAAGTATATTACAAGCAATTTGAATTAATAATAGATATATTTTGAAACGTGTTTGACTACTGTAGGTATTCAACGGGTTTGCAAGTTCAAGACGGCTTCGTTTCGCAAATGAATTTCCGCGGGGGCAGATTCCCGGTTCCCCATCGGTCAGGAGGTTTTATTGCTTGAGCAGACAATGTTTTTAAATGACAGGTTACTGTGTCCGTCTTGCTTCATGATTTCAATATTCCATAGTAATCTAGTGACATCCTGCTATGCTGCCCTCGTTAGAAGCCAGGTATTATCCATTTGGCACGAGGCAACGGACTTTCCTATTTAAACGACGATTTGCCTCGTCATATATATCTGATCGTTTTAGACTTTCCTTTTAATTTGAATTAATATACCTGCAGGGCCCTTTAGCGATATGACATAGATTCGAATTCTGTCGAAAACTTCTGGTCTGCCCGAAAATAAAAACTTTCCACTAAAATCGAGAATCACCTTCTATCTTAAGCGCCGTCGTTGGAAGACCGCCATACGTTAAAATATGGTTGGAATCTAATGTTAGGATGCATGCTCATTATGATAGCTTTATGTTCCAAATGACTCCACAGTTCGACAGATTTAGCGGGACAATTATGAAGACACTCAGATAGCTATCTGAATAATGGATTCGGCCTGGTGAGTGATAAAAACTGTAATCACGTTGACTGGGAATGCCTTAATACGTAGGACTTTGATACGATCCAATTATTAAATGTCGCCAGGAACGTTTTCTTAAAAAATCCATTGACAAAGATGACAGACGAGTACAGGTCAGTGATGATGGAGTTTGGCAAGCATTTGATCAGGCCTTTCATGGTGGGCTGATTCGGGACATTAAGATAGAAGGAAATTAATGGTTAATTGGTCGTGTTGGTCAACTCATAAAGTGTTGTGGTGGTGGATGAAAGAACTGCAGATGCTGGTTAATATCGACATTAGACAAAAAATGTTGGAGTACCTCAGCGGGACAGGCAGAATCTCTGGAGAGAAAGAATGGGTGACGTGTCCGATCGAGACCCTTCACTGGTGGGAGAGTGTTACGCAGGCGTTGTAGATGACTCCAAGATTTCTGGAGTCGCGGGCAGTGAGGAAGATTGTCAGTGTATACAGCAAAAGTAATATCAGTTACAGAAATGGGAAGAGAAACGGCGGATGGTGCCTAAATCGAGCAATTGTGAAGTGTTGCATTTTCTCACATTAAATGAAAGGGTGAACTATGCATTCAAGACTCTTACCATAATTGACGTGCAGACGGAGCTCATGGTCCAATTCACTGAAAATGGAAAAGCAAATGAATAGAGTGGTATGGAACGGTATGGTACACTTGCCTTCATTTGTCACGGCACAGATTGTCGGAGTCAGGGAGTCATGTAATAGGTCTACATGCCAATTGATGAGGCAGCATGTGTGCCGTTGCGCGCGTTTTACGTCGCCCCATTACACTACGGATCAGGAGGCTTTGGAGAAGTAGCAAACGAGTTTGACCAGGACGCTGCCTGGACTAAGGGGCATTAGATACAACAAGGGGAGACTTGTCCGACTTGGAGAATTGGCAGACTTGCGTTGTTTATTCCGGGGCGGCAGAGGTTAAGGGATACGTGACAGAAGTATATACAACTATGAGATGCATAGTTAGGACAAAGAGTCCGCACCCTTTTCAGAAGGTTGATATTTCAGTCCCTAGGACACAGCTTTAGGCTGGGAAGGACACAGTTTAAGGTCGATGTGGGCGGCATGTTTTTGATTAGATCGCGGTGATTCCATGAAGCATGCTGGTAAGGGTGATGGTGGCGGAAGCAGACCTGATATGAGCGATTGATCTGCTTTTCGATAGGCATGCGCATATAAACGGAATGGAGGTGTATAGCTTTTGTGCAGACGAAGTTCATTAGTTTAACGGCATCATGTTCGACAAGGATATTGGGGGTTAAAAGGCCTCTCCCCATGCAACAATGTTTTACATTCTGTGTCAACCAGATGTCAAGGATCCTGCGATGGACGACGCCACACTGGACCTCTTGTTAATATTACGTCTACTTCTTGCGTTTGAGGCAGCAAACGCTATGTAACGCCCTCCAGGCGCTGCAGCCAGTTAGGCCTTCCGCATTCAGCTGCAGCAGGGTGATGCCATTGAGATTAGATTAGATGAGGGTCAACTTTACAGTCATTGTACAGAATACAAGTACAGAGACAACGAAATACTATTTTTCACCATACAGTCATGCGAATAATAAAAATAACAACACGGAACACGATACGCGAGACCATAAACCTCCCCACACAGCGGTATCAAAGACTCCCACTGTGAGGGAGGGCACTAAAGTTCAGAAACCTCCTCTTTGATGTTCTATGATGTTCTTTGATGTACATCCGCGGTCGGGGCCTCCAGTTACACCCCCCCCCCCCCCCTTCCCGCAGTCGTCGCAGTCAGGCCCTCTCGCCTGGATGATGGAACTCCGACGTCGGAACCGAAGCTTATCCTCAGCGGCTTGGGCTCCGAATCCGCCACTTCCCACCGGAGTCCGCCGCTCCCGAAGTTCACAAGCCGAGCTGGGCGGAGATTCAACGCTGGCAGCCATCGAAAAAGGTTTCCAGCACTCCCCGATGTTAGTTAGCGCCGCCAGCGCTGGGAGCTCTGCAAAACACAGCTGCGCGATGTTGATGCAGCAGGCCCGACACGCTGGTGCTTCAACGGCGATCCCAGGCAACGCATCGCCCGCTTCGCGATGTATCCACCGCTGCGCCGCCGCTGCTGAAGCTCTGGTCCGGTCCCCGGCAGATAAGGCCGCGCCAATTCAGTTGGTAGGTGCGAGGAGGTGGGCGAGTATGCGGGGAGGCGAATAGTCGTATCTTCTCCAGGAAGTGATTGGTCAACGGTTTCCCCCCCACCCTAACCTCCATCCCCACATGAAATAATAAAAATAAACCCCTCCGAAACATGCTTTAAACAAACTAAAAATGAAAAAGATAGAAAAACAACAGGCTGTAGGGAGAGATCGCCATAATGCGGCGCCCCTAAGTGCTCGCCCTAAAAAGGGCGCATGCTCCGGGTTGACGCAAGGCCGCGGCGACTGAGTTTGCATTGGAGTTACAAGCTGCTGCGACTGAGGTTGCGTTATTCATTCTGCTATTTCCGTTTGTTGTCGTTCGCCAGACCGAGTTGACAGTTGAAAGAGCTAATCGCGGGGAGGTCGACAACATGAGCCCCTTGTTACATGGAGCAGCGCAAGTGTATGAAACGTCAGTGAGGGACATGTGAACATCGTTTAGTTTTATTTGCTGCTAAATAGTTCTGGAAAATGATATAGAAGTAACACATAGTTTGAAGTTGTAATTTGTCGATCAATCCAGTCTATTCCGGAATATGTGAAATGCACGAATACACTTAAATAGGAAATCAGGAGGACAAATAAATAATAAGAGATAGCACCGGGACATTTTTTGAAGGAAGTCCGAAGATATTCTACAGGGATGTTGTGTAACAGAGGAGGGAATCACCCCCTTTAAAGTGTTTTTTTTTTTAGTCGGAGGCCTCTGGAGATTGAACACTTGGTAAATGAATACGCCTCAACGAAATGTACAGTGGAAAACATCACGAAAAGTAATAGATGCGTTGGATCATATCCTAATTACAAAATAGAAAGACGCCATAATCTTACCTACTATTAAGTTTTATGAATCCATATGACTTAATCAACAGGCGCCTCAGACATTACAGGACGGTAGAAACAACATTACCGAGGCCTTGGCATAGAAGTTTGCGTCATGTCAACCAACAGGGGAAGTATCGAACGGTGTGTAATGTATGCTAGGCGAAACGAGGAAACTACATAATCTGGAAATGAGTGGCTCTGCTGTCCCCGTTTATTCAAATATATTTATAAATCTTTACATCCTTTTGGATAGACCACTATTTCCTCAATTCTCTTTTCATCTGCAATTTTGCGAATGACGTTTATATTTGTCGCCAATCAATCGTCCACGAGGATGATGGCCAACAGTGAACACAACAAAGAACCACTGATTTCAAAACACTGATCAGAAAAGTAACCTTCTACCACCATCTGACTCCAACCACCAAGCCAATTTGAACAGCCGTTGGCTTGTGCACAGAAAATCCTATGTGAAGTAACACTAAGTACTTGGCTACTCTGCGATCGCTCGTGAAAGACCTCACTGATGTATTTTTAGGTGTAACTGCCTTCGTCGTTCATCCTGCATTCCTACTGTAAAAACTCAAAATTTGGAGAGAAGATTTCCCAAACATACAGACGACTCAGAACGTTACCTGTGTATTTTCTCCAGATACTAAAGTCCAATTTGAGTGTGCAATGGCGATGTTTAGCATGCAGCCCGACAGCTACCTGAGTCGGAAAGTTTTGGAAGGGCAAATAAATCACAGGCAATTTACATATAAAACGTGGTCGACATTAACGAGTTCGTCTGATATACCTGTCCCGTTCTGCATGCCAGTATGACTCCTCTAACCTTTCGCTGACACAGCCGACCTCAGAGCTTTTCACACCTTGTGCCCCCGTCAACTTGCGCTGCCCTAACTACTTGTAGATTATCTGTGGGCCTCGGTGAATTCCTTCTCGCGCCAGGATGATTTTGATGCCGATGGTGAACGGCTGTGTCAGCCGCACCTATCACTGCGGTATCGCATTAGTTTGATTCGCAAATCGATTGCACCTCGTCTCGCTTAATATAATCTCGTACCACGGCAGAATATTAAAATGCAGTTATCCGTACGTGCTCCAATTGTGTTTAATAACCTGATATAAACATATAACTTTCCCAAATACTGTCTAATGGCATACAAATTAGGCTTACCCAAACATAGCACATTAAAGAGTGCACATGCTTTGTGCTCTTCCATTACAATTGAATAATAACAAATGATGCTCACTGTGCCAAATTCTTTCTTTCTGGTAGGTCTATCCACATTGTGCCTTTGAGCACTTTCCTTGGCACACTTAATAAATGCTCACCTCTCCAGCACCTTGTTCCGGTGCAAGGTAATTTGGAGAATTTGAAGTTCTTATAATGAAACACCATTTTTCCTGGATCTGCTCTCTCCGTACTATTTACTCCACTGGTTCCCGTTGTGTTTTTGTGGTGGCAACGTATTTTTACATCGTATTTGTAATTTCTTCCCCTGCGAAGCATGAGACGTCACCACAGAATGCCCACTCCAAGGTGATTGTATCTAGTTAATACCGTAACTACACATCTACTTTTACCTCCACATTAAAGTGAACAGTAATGTTCTGAAATATATACATATAGATTTCAAAAGAGATGACGTTGGAATCTAAGGCAAATAATGTTGGATACATATGCGTTATCTATTACCAGGCGTGTCGCCGGACTTTGTGGGAAGCATGACAATAAATTGCTGTGTATCCAGTGGATATGCATAAGTAGCCAACAGGGACTGCAAATGGTGATTTACCAAGGAAAGTCTCAACATGCTGGAATAACCCAGCGGTTCAGGCTTTAGTCCCGGAGCACAAGAAATGGTGCCAGTTCCTTTACAAACAAAGACTACCCATGTCAGGTCTCGCGTTTGATCTAGTTTATGTTTTTTTATTGGTTTTTAGTATTTGAGTTTGCATTCTTGTTTTATTTTGGTGTCTCACATCTCCTCTTGTTTCAGTTCCCATTTCCGGTCAGGTCGTTTACCCTCATGTGATTGTTGGCCCCACCCTGATGAGTTTCACCTGTGTCTCGTTATCCCCTGCTAAGTCTGTATTTAAGCCCTTTGTGCTTTAGTTCTCATTGCCAGTTCGTTGTGTATGCTACTTGGTATCACCTCGTTCCACCTCTAGAAAAATTGTTACTTTGTGAACTCGACCATTGCCTTTTTTTCGACCACTGCGTTTGCCTGCTCCTAGATTATACTGTTGCTTCTGTGCTTGCTTACCTGTGTACCGACTTGGACCGATTAAACTCTGAATTCGGATCTGCCCTGTGTCTGAGCCTGCATTTGTGTCCTCCTCATCGTTCAGTTCTGACAGTACGAACTGGCCGACAATGGACGCAGCGAGCTCTGATCCTTTTCGGGCAGCGCTCTGGAAGCAAGAGGAGCGCATCTCGCATTACGAGGGTCAACTCCCCTCGATCGTCGCTAGATTCCGGGATCTCGGCGAGCGTCTGCACGGGTTCCTGGCGGAAATCGGTTCACAGGTGAACACTTTAAGTTCTCGATTTGAAGACCTGGGTGCTCGGCTGAATTATTTGTTTCCTACTACGGCTCGCGTGCCTGCCAAGTCTGCTTCCTTGTCTGCGTCTCCAGGGGCTCCGATGGCCACTGTTGCCGCAGCGTCTCCATTCGTCCACTTGGCAAGACCAGAACACTTTTCGGGGGAATCGGAGAAGTGTAGACCTTTTTTGATTCAGTGTGGGCTGCATTTTCAACTTCAAGAGGCTTCCTTTCCATCAGAACGATCAAGGGTAGCCTTTATGCCGGGTAGAGCGGAGGCTTGGGCCACGGCGGAATGGATTCCGTATTCTCCTGGTTGCCATGGAAGCTCTGTCCCGCACGTTTGATCACTCCAATCCTGGCCTAGAAACTTCACAGATCCTGGTCTCCATGAAACAAGCTAATCGCACAGTTATGGATTTTGCTATTGAATTTCGAACTGTTGCTGCTAAGAGCGGATGGAATGAGTCTGCTTTGTTGGATGCTTTTCGCAATGGATTGTCTAAAGCTATCAAGGATCAGTTGGCTCCACTAACCCTGCCTTCCGACTTCGAGTTATGATTTCCCTGGCTGTCCAAATTGACGATGGGCTCAGAGAAAGAGCGAGAAAGGAGCTCGGCGACAGTTCGTTCCTCCCCCCAACAGTGGCGGCAGCGTCGCCCGTCGCCTTGCGGTCGGGACTTCGTCCCTCTCGGCCGGTCCAGTCAGCCTGCAGCGGCACCTGTCCCGTCGGAGGAGCCCATGTAGGTGGGACGAGCCAAACTCAGCCCGAAAGAACGGCAGCGCCGCCTCAGGGTGGGGAGGTGTTCTTACCGTGGTGAACTGGGACATTTGTTGAACGGCTGTTGAGAAAAAGACAAGCCTCACCAATGAAAGAGAGGGCATTGGAGAGCTGTACCACTCCTATGAGCCGTTCCTCTAGTCAACTCACTACTGTACAATTGTTGGTGCATTTCCAGTGGCACTCCCTGCAGGCTTTGGTTGATTCTGGGGCAGATCAGAACTTCATGGCCATTCGCTTGGCTGATGAATTGAAGCTGGAACGTGAACAGCTTCAAGATCCTCAGGAGGCTAATGCACTGGATGGGCGCCTAATGTACAGGGTGATTCACCGAAAGCAACCTGTTCAACTCATCGTGGCAGGTAATCACTTGGAGACCATCAGTTTTCATCTCCTCGACTGTTCTCTTCATCCTCTGGTTTTGGGGCTCCGTTGGCTGTCTTACCACAATCCTCACATGAACTGGGGTACTGGGCAAGTAATTTATTGGGTAATTAACAGTAAACTCGTCTATCTACATGATTCTTCTCCTGAGTCTAGGAAGGATCCATCATGGAGCAGCTTGCTGGGATCTTCCAGGACCACCCTCCGGCAGCGTTCCCGTTCAAAGGAGGGGGATTTTCCAGATCTCACCAAGGTTCCCTCATCTTATCTAGACCTAAAGGAGGCGTTCAACAAGGCCAATGCCACCTCTCTTCCGCCACATAAACCATACGACTGCTGCATTGACCATCTGCCAGGTACAGCGCCTCCTAAGGGTCGTCTTTATTCCTTGTCTTCACCTGAGCGGCTTGCCATGGAATAGTACATTGACGACGCCCTTGCTGCTGGGTTCATCAGACCTTCCTCTTCACCTGCAGGAGCTGGATTCTTCTTTGTGGATAAGAAGGATGGAACACTTCGGCCCTGCATAGATTACAGAGAACTCAATGACATTACTGTTAAGAACAGATACACTCTTCCTCTTATCTCCTCTGCATTTGAACTGTTAAAGGACGCTAAAATATTCACTAAGTTAGATCTTAGAAATGTTTATGATCTGGTAAGGATAAGGGAGGGGGATGAAAGGAAGACTGCGTTTAACACACCCAGTGGTAATTATGAATATCGGGTCATGCCGTTTGGTCTTACTAATGCTCCAGCCGTTTTTCAAGGCATGGTTAACGATGTATTACGGGACATACTGAACAAATTTGTGTTTGTGTACCTTGACGACATTTTGATTTTTTCTCCAGATAAAACTACCTATGTGCAGCATGTACACCAGGTGCTGGAACGTTTGCTCTCGACTGATCTGTTCGTGAAAGCTGAGCAATGTGAATTTCATGTTAAAACTGTTCAATTCCTTGGTTATGTTGTATCACCTGATGGTATGCAGATGGACCCGGGCAAGGTTAGTGCTGTGGCCACCTGGCCTACACCCTCCAGTCGTAAGCGACTTCAGGGGTTCCTTGGTTTTTTATAGGAAGATTATCCGGAAATTTAGTGTCACTGCTGCACCACCACATGCTCTCACCTCACCCCACGTGCCTTTCTCTCGGTCCACCCAAGCATAAACTGCATTTATGAGACTCAAGAGGAACTTCTCCTCAGCCCCAATCTTGGTTCACCCTGACCCGTCACTCCAGTTCGTGGTTGAGGTGGATGCCTCGGATGTGGGCATCGGGGCCGTACTTTCCCAGAAGTCCTCCACAGATGGTCGACTACATCCCTGCGCTTTCCTCTCAAGAAAGTTTTCTGCTGCTGAGAGAAATTACGATGTGGGTAACCGTGAACTGTTAGCGGTTAAAGCAGCCTTGGGGGAATTGAGACATTGGTTGGAGGGTACCAAGCATCCGTTTTTAGTTTCGACAGACCACAAGAACCTGGAATACATCAACTCGGCCAAACGCCTCAACTCGCGCCAAGCAAGGCGGGCTCTCTTCTTTAATCGATTTGATTTTGTACTGTCTTACCGCCCTGGTACCAAGAATGGCAAACCTGATGCTCTCTCCAGACAGTTTGATCCTGACCCGTCCCCTAAGGTTTTAACTCCAATTCTGCCTGCTTCCTGATTTGGTGGAGCGGTTACTTGGGAGATTGAGAGGAGAGTTTCCGAGGCTACTGCTAGTGTTCAGTCTCCGCTAGGTTGTCCTTCTAATCGTCTGTTTGTTCCCGTGTCTCTTCGTTCACAGGTGCTTCACTGGGCTCATACGTCTCGGATCTCCTGTCATCCCGGTGTCCGCCGAACCCTGTTTGTGGCCAAACAGCGGTTTTGGTGGCCTTCCATGGAGAGGGGGATTAAGGATTACGTCGCTGACTGCAGTATTTGTGCTCAGAACAAGACCTCGCGTCGGCCTGCCTTTGGCCTCCTGAATCCGCTGCCTGTCCCCTCACGCCCCTGCTCAGTGATCTCCATGGACTTTGTCACGGGCCTGCCCTCTTCTGAAGGCAACACCACAGTCATGACTGTGGTGGACAGCTTTTCTAAGATGGTCCATTTCATTCCGTTCCGTTCCGAAAGACGCCAGAGGTCATGTTGTCTCATGTTTTTCAAATTCATGGATTTCCCAGAGACATTGTGTCTGACCGGGGGCCTCAGTTCGTGTCCAGGTTTTAGAAGGAGTTTTGTTCTCTGTTGGACGCCACGGTCAGCCTTACATCTGGTTATCTCCAGGAATCCAATGGACAGACTGAACGCCTTAAACAGGAATTGCAGCAGGACTGCGGTACTTGGTGGCACAGAATCCTTCAACTTGGAGCAAACACCTTATTTGGGTGGAGGATGCACACAACACACTCCCTTGCTCATATTCTGGTCTCTCTCCATTCCAGTGTGCCTATGGTTATCAACCACCATTGTTCCCTGCTGTGGAGAAGGAGTTCAGTGTGCCCTCCGCTCAGGCTCTCATCCGTCGCTGTCGCAAGGTTTGCAATGGGGCTCGTCAGATGCTGTTGCGCAGTTCTGCGCGTTACAAGAGGATGGCTGATCGTGGAAGAACGCCGGCTCCAGTATACTGGCCGGGCCAAACGGTGTGGCTCTCCACTCGAGACTTACCTCTGAGGATGGAATCCCGGAAGCTGGCTCCACGTTTTGTTGGACCTTTCCCGATATCGATATTTTGGTGTCTCACATCTCCTCTTGTTTCAGGTCCCATTTCCGGTCAGGTTGTTTACGGTCATGTGATTGTTGGCCCCACCCTGATGAGTTTCACCTGTGTCTCGTTATCCGCTGTTAAGTCAGTATTTAAGCCCTTTGTGTTTTAGTTCTCATTGCCAGTTCGTTGTGTATGCTACTTGGTATCACCTCGTTCCAGCTCTAGAAATATTGTGACTTTGTGAACTCCACCATTGACTGTTTATCGACCACTGCTTTTGCCTGCTCCTAGATTATACTGTTGCTTCTGTGCTTGCTTACCTGTGTACCGACTTGGACCGATTAAACTCCGAATACGGATCTGCCCTGTGTCTGAGCCTGCATTTGTGTTCTCCTCATCGTTCAGTTCTGACAACCCATTATTCATAAAGACTCACTACTGCGCATGGCAGAACTTGCCCTCGTCTTGAACAATGTTTCCATTGACTGCTCTCGCTTTCGCCAAGTTGACGACATAACCATCGGCAATCGCACGGACCCGAGCTGTGCCTGGTTAAGATCGGTTATGTCGAACAGTTATTTTCCCAGACGTACGCGAACAAAGTTATCCACACATTTCTCTTACACCCCGACTAGTCCATTTCGCTTCTCTCCTGCACCAGTGCAAACTCGTTCATTTCATTCGCTTCACTGCTAAATTGCAACGAAATTCACCTGGAACATCTCGAGCGGGAGTGGGTTCGCGCAGCGGTAGAGTTGCTGCACTACTGCACCAGAGACCCGGGTTTGAGCATGACAATGGATGATATCGATATGGAGTTTATACCTTCTTGGTTAAGTAGCATTGGTAAAAATTTTAATTGTCCCCAGTATGTCGGATAATGTTGGTGTTCGGGTGATCGGTGGTCGGCGTGAATTATGTGGGCCGATGGGCCTTTTTTTCCGTTGTATCACTTAAGCAGTCCAATACATATTACACAGAACGCGTAAGAACACGAGTAAGCTATTCGGACCCAGTTGTTTGTACCGGCTACAATGTACCGGCTTTAATATATACTCGATCCATCTCCAGCGGTGCTCAAGCAGAACCAGGAGATGGGAACTTGAAAAGTTTAGGCAAGGTGGCATTAAACCAGCGTAAGATCCAAATCCATAAACCCCAGTATGAACCCAGTATGAGGTCACAGTTTGTTGATAATGTGACAAAAATATATGCCACATCCGCAAGCAGATGAAGGATTAGTGATTGAACATTTAACATTTATGTCGGCCCAGTGAATGCAATTCTACGCACAGTAGGATTGAATGGAGCCTTGGGATCCTACCATGTTTCATTTAGAGGGTTCCATTCAACATTCTACTCAACCACCTTTCCATAAAAAAAACATGCCAAATCTGTCCAATCCTCTCGGGTAGGTAATACACTCTATTCGAGCAAAATCTTGCCAAATCACCTCTGCGCCCTTTCCAAAATCTCCACGTACATCCTACATTGATGCGAACAGATATGCATGTAAAACGTAAAGCACCGCCTGACCAAAGTCCAATAAAGCTTGCTTCGGACTTTCAGACGCTTGTACCACTTTTCCGATCAAACCAGCCAAACATACCGTCTGCCTTATTTTCCACTTTCTCTAGTTAAGCTGCCGCTTTTAGGGAGGTATGGCCTTGGGTCCAATTTCCTTTTGAATACAAATACAAGCAGGTGTCTTGGCATTAATTATATATACTTCCCTTACATTCAACTTGCCAAAGTGAAACGCCACATACTTGCTTGGAATAAACTTAGTCGTCCACTCTCAGCACTGCACTGGGAGGAAAAGTAGAAGTACAACTCCCACTATGAACCAGTGTAAGGGCACGACGGTTTAATCTTAAATCGGTATCGGAAAGGAGACGGACAAGTATAACAGAATTTCACTGTAACATGTAACATGTTTACACAACATTTCACATTGGATTCATGCCGATGTGTGCACAGTAAAAATGAACTGGAAGGTACCGGCACTGTTTCTCCAATTTTACAGACATTACTCAAATGCATTAACCACTGGTCGGGGGGAGGGGTTGGGGTAGATATTAATTAATGACTGTAATAATTTAAATTATACTTGACCATGTTCCTTGGGAAGCTTCGCATTTAAAACCCATTGTACGTGGTTGCATCACCTGTTCTCAATGTTATTGTTTGTTTCAGGGTAAAACATGATAAACGCCCATCATGTTATTACCGTTGAAAAGCAGCTCTTGTATTTTCCGTCCAGTTGTGAAGATAATGAAAGAAGAGCTAATTAAGCTGTCAGTTGTTTGCTGGTCAATGAACATTGTCGAAATTTAATTAAGTCAACGTTAACGATGTTTTCACTTTACACAGGCATGCTACATTACTCATGGTGTCAGTCGCGTTAGCTCTAATAGCTGCAGTAACTGACTGAAAGTATACCGTTGTGTGCACCGAAATAGGATATATAAAAATGCATACCGTAACAGTGTACATTGTATTGTGCACAACGCCATTCCCTAATACACGACTGCAGGAACACAGATTTATCTACAAGTAATGTATTGATAAAGTCTCTAAGTGAAAATCGGTCAATCACTTTGCTGCCTGCATGAACAAGCTCGATTACCGGCAGTGGCCGACTGTAAGCGTTCAGCACTATAAGCCCCTCGTTCACTGTATACTGAAGTCGACATGCGCTATCTCTGCGCCAGCACTAACTGCCTAAACGCACCGCTTCGCTCATCAAAATAACCTGGCTGTAAGAATACAGTTCTAGACACTAGCAACATCAGAACTCTAACCACATACAGTAGGTCTGTTCACCACCAACAACGGCCGTAAAGGATATGGCTCTGCATAGCCGTAGTAACTGACTGGAAGTTCATTGGTCAATAAATACATAGAAATATAGACACATAGAAAATAGTTGCAGGAGGAGGCCAATCGGCCCATCGAGCAAGCACCGGCATTCATTGTGATCATGGCTGATCGTCCCCTATCAATAACCCGTGCATGCCTTCTCCCCACATCCCTTGTCTCCACTAGCCCCTAGAGCTCTATCCAACTCTCTCTTAAATCCATCCAGTGATTGGCCTCCACTGCCCTCTGTGGCAGGGTTTTCCATAAATTCACAACTCTCTGGGTGAAAAAGTGTTTTTTCACCTCAGTCTTAAATGACCTCCCCTTTATTCTAAGACAGTGGCCCCTGGTTATGGACTCGCATAACATTGGGGACATTGTTCCTGCATGTAGCTTGTCCAATCCTTTTATAATTTTATATGTTTCTATAAGATACCCCCTCATCCTTCCAAGCTCCAGAGAATACAAGCCTAGTATTTTCAATCTTTCCTCATATGACAGTCCCACCATCCCAGAGATCAATCTCGTGAACCTACGCTGCACTGCCTCAATCACAAGGATGTCCCTCCTCAAATTGGGACACCATAACTGTACACAATACTCCAGATGTGGTATCACCAGAGCCCTATACAACTGCAGAATAACCACCAATACACCACCAATAACTGACGTAAAAGACAATGTTCTCTTTATAAATATCATGTGATTGAAAAGACACACCTCTACAGACCACCAGCAAACTAATACATGTTCACAGGTCTCGATATCAGTCGTAACAACAGTGAGTTCGTGCCGCAATACAGCGATAATAATTAACTGCCAGCGCTTATTTATTTGCAGCAGCTGTAACCAACTTAAATGACATAGCTCCATACACCTGCAATAACTGGGGCCAGCTTTACACAAAAACAATAACTGGCAGAAAGGACACATGTCTATGCAACTGCATGATCTGATTAGGTGTACAGCTCCATATTCCAGCATAATGCTGCAAGTTCACTGTACTCCTCTCGAGCATATCTGTCGCGAGACAAACATCTGCCAGGTAACTGACGTACGGACGTTTCTAACAGCAACTGTGACTGACTATAATGTTAGAGCTCTATGGAACAAAAAAAAAATCCGACTGCCATGGTACTGCTCTAAACACCACGAGCAACGATAAAAACAGAACACATTCCGTCAGCAGTAAACGGCTGCTACTTACTCAGCATAGCGCTTTATAAACTAGCAGTAAATGCCAATAAGGAAACCTTTGCATACAATTATATATGGCCATTGGTACATAGGTTAACGTATCAGCAGGAACTGTGAAGACACACCACTATATATCAGCAGTAACTAAAATCACAGCATTATATTAGAAGTAACTGAAGTAAGGACACAGCACGCGATCAACAGTAACATATTCTAAGGATCCAACTCTATGGACATATGGTTAGTGTCCATAATGACAAAGACCTCTGCACCAATATTATCCAAAAAAACCTTACAGCTCCAGACACCAAATCCAGACACTGTGAATGATTGAGCTGTGCACATCCAATAGAACGAACTAAATCACATGCACCAGCAGTAAATGATTGCATTAACACAGTTCTACACATCAGAATTAACGGATACGTCGTGCAACGTAATTCGCAATCAATAATTCACTATCCGAGGATAATTGTCCACCGCAGCAGTAGCGCACTGTAATGACACAGCTTCATATAACAGAAATAGCTGAATTTCGAATGTTCTATAGATTCATGATGAGTTCCTGTGAATTTGAGGGTTGCCAATGTTATCCATGTAATTAAGAAAGGAGAAAGAAATAAAAGAACAGGGAATTAAAGACCAGCTAGCCTCACATCTGTGGTGGGGATGATGCTGCAGTCAATTATTAAAAATGAAATAGCGGCACATTTGAATAGCAGTAACATGATGGGTACGACTCAGCATGAATTTAACAAGCGGAAGTCATGCTTAACTCAGCTTCTGGAATTGTTGAGAATGCAACGAGGAAGATGGACAAGGGAGAGTCAGTGGATGGAGTGCACCTGGAATTCGGGTAAGCCTTTGAGAAAGTCCCACATACGACATTAGTGGACAAATTAGAGCACATGGCATTGGGGGTACTGTGTTGACATGGATGGACAATAGGTTTAGATACAGGAAACAAAGGGTGGGGATTAACGGGTCCCGTTCACAATGGAATGCAGTGACTTCTGGCGTGCGGCAAGGCTCAGTGCTGGGACCTCGGCTATAAACAATATACATTAATGGTTAGAATGAAGGGATTAAAGCAACATTAGCAAAGTTGCACATGACACAAAGATGGTTAGGCAGCGAGGATTGTGAGGAGGATGCTATGAGGATCCAGGGTGACTTGGACAGGTTGCATGACTGGGTAGATGCATGGCAGATGCAGTTTTATGTGGAAAGTGTGAGGTTATCCACCTTGGTGGCCAGAAAAGGACGGCAGATTATTATCTGGAAGTTGTCAAGTTCCGAAAAGGGGAAGTACAGCGAGATCTGGGTGTCCTTACATCACTCACTGAAAGTAAGCTTGCAGGTGCAGCAGGCACTGAAAAAAAAGCTAATGCAATATTGAGTTTCGTAATAAGAGGTATTTAGTCTTGGATCAAATAGGTCATTCTGCCGTTGTACAACGCCCTTGTGAGACCACAGTTGGTGTATTGTGTTCAGTTTTGATCTCCGAGTTTGAGGACAGATATTCTTGCTCTTGAGTTGAGTAGGTTGACTCCGTTAATTTATGGGATAGCGGGACTGTCCTACGTGGAGAGAATTGAGCGACTGGGGTTGTCCACACTTGAATTTAGAAGGTTGAAAAGGCACATTATTGTAACTTAAAATCTTTTTAACGGATTGGACACGCGAAAGACAGAAAACGTGTTCCCGATGTGGGGGAGTGCAGAACCAGGGGACACAGTGTAAGAATAAGGGGTAGGTCATCTAGAAAAGAGACGATGCAACACTTTTTCACCCAGAGAGTTGTGAATCTCTGTATGCTTACTTCTTCTTTCGTGTGGCATGCAAAGTCTAAAGTTGTTGGACAACTTGTTCTACTTGATCTTCCGTTTGTGCCGGTCGAGTTGATTACATTATTCGAAACAGGGCGGACCACGTGAAGGTTGCAATCATCCACCCCTGGATGCTTTCATGTATGAGTTAGATCGAACTCTTAAAGATAGTGGAGTCAGGGTATATGGGGAGAAATCAAGCACCGGGTGCTGATTGTGAATGATAACATGATCACAGTGAATGGCGCTGCTGGCTCGAAGGGCCGAATGACCTACTCCTGCTCCTATTGTCCATTGTCTGTTGCGTGCTGTAATGAGAAACTACAACTAATTCGCTGTAAAGCCACATCTTTTTTCACCCGCATTCACTGAACTAAGGGCACATTTCTGTACACCGCCGGTAGCATCGCGAGAAGGCTGCAGCGGGACCTGACTGTAAGAATATATTTCAAATTTTAAAAAAAACCGCAAACGAGCTGAAGTTGCACATCAATATATACCCGCCGTAACGCAGAAGAAAAGCACAGTTCTATACAGCAACAGCAGATAACAATAAGGACGGATTATGAACAAAAGTAAATAACAATTACGACACAGTTATATACACCAGCAGTGACGCACTGGCAATGCTGCTCTGTACAGTAGACCGAGTGAATGTAAAGATATCGTTTTATGGGCCATCGGGGTTCACTGCGATAATCTAGCTCTGCACACAACAGTTAGGGTGGCGCTGTGGCACAGCGGTAGAGTTGCTACCTAACAGCGTCAGAGGCCCGTGTTCAATCCCGACTAAGGGTGCTGACTGTTCGGAGTTTATATGTTTTTGCTGTGACCGCGTGGACTTTCTCCCGGTGCTCAAGGTACCTCCCACATTTCAAAGACGTACAGCTTTGTAGTCTAATGGGTTTCTGGATTTTTTTTATAGTTAACTTTTTTCAGAGGCATGTACGTATCCTGGTCCAAACCATTACAAACGTTGTTAAACGGTTACATATTAAATATTCAGGATTCCAAGGACTGCACTACCAATGTAGCAGGAGTCTAAATTTATCAGTTACATATTAACATTGACTCGATTTTTTTTTCCCTCCTCAATTTCCGAAGAGGTTTCTGGAAATTATCAACAGACCCCGAAGAGCCGGCTAGTCCCCGAATGCGGCGTCGGTACTCACACCGTAGAAAGGTGCAACGCCCCCGGAGCGAATCACACCGATCACCCGTTCCCCAACGTAACCTGTTCGCCCAACGCAATATTCTACCACTCACGCTTAACTCCCAACTGCACAGGCGCAGCTGACTTTCACTCATCCCCAACACTCCATTCCCCTCCTCTTAACCCTCCCTCTTCTCTCCCCTTACCTCCTCCCCTCCTCCATTCCTTCCTTATCAGTTTTGTATTTGTAAAACAAATTGAAAGCCATGTATCATTTTTCTTCCACTGCACAATCATGCGCCACTTTGTGTTGGTCTATCACATAAAATTCCAATAAAATACATTTACGTTTGTGGTTTAACGTGACAAAATGTGGAAACGTTCAAGGGGTATGAAAACTTTTGCAAGCCACTGTATATACACACACACACATATATATCAATATATAGGATAACGAGGGATAAAATTGGACCATTAGAGAGCCAGAATGGACAGCTATCTGCAGAGCCAAAAGGGATGGGGGAGATATTGCACAATTTATTTTCTTCGGTATTCACCAAGGAGAAGGATATTGAACTATGTGGGGTAAGGCAAAAAAAAATATGGAAAATATGAGATTCAAAGAGGAGGAAGCAGTGACATTTTTGAAAAATATAAAAATGGATAAGTCTCCAGGTTCTGACAGGATATCCCCTAGGACATTGAGGAAGTTAGTGTAGAAATAGCAGGGGCTATGACAGAAATATTTCAAATGTCATTAGAAACAGGAATAGTGCCGGAGCATTGGCGTACTGCGCATCTTGTTCCATTGTATAAAAAGGGTTCAAAAAATAAACCTAGCAATCATAGACCTGTTACTTTGACGTCAATGTTGGGCAAATTAATGGAAAGGATACTTAGAGATAATATATATAATCATCTCGATCGGCAGGGTCTGATCAAGAACAGTCAACATGGTTTTGTGCCTGGAAGGTCATGTTTGACAAACCTTCTTGAATTTTTTGAAGAGGTTACTTGGGAAATTGATCAGCGTAAAGCAGTGGATGGTGTCTATATGTATTTCAGTAAAGCCTTTGACAAGGTTCCCCATGGAAGGTTGGTTAACAAGGTTCAATCTTTGGGTGTTAATGGCGGAGTAGCAAGATGGATTCTACAGTGGCTGAATGGGAGATGCCAGAGAGTAATGGTGGATGGCTGTTTGTCAGGTTGGAAGCCGGTGACGAGTGGGTTTCATCAGGGATCTGTGTTGGGTCCACTGTTGTTTGTCATGTACATCAATGACCTAGATGATGGGGTGGAAAATTGGATAAGTAAGTATGCAGATGATACTAAGATAGGTGGTGCTGTGGATAATGAAGTTGATTTTCAAAGTCTACAGAGCGATTTGGGCCATTTGTCAGAGTGGGCTGAAAGATGGCAGATGGAGTTTACTGCTGATAAGTGTGAGGTGCTATATCTTGGCAGGACAAATAAAAATAGGACGTACATGATAAATGGTAGGAAATTGAGGAATGCTGTGGAACAGAGGGATCTAGGAATAACTGTGCATAGTTCCCTGAAGGTGGAATCGCATGTAGATAGGGTGGAAAATAAAGCTTTCGGTGTTCTGTCCTTTATAAATCAGAGCATTGAATATAGGCGTAGGGAAGTAATGTTAAAATTGTACAAGGCATTGGGTGAGATCAATTCTGGACTATGATGTACAATTTTGGTCGCCTAATTATAGGAAGGATGTTAACAAAATCGAGAGAGTACAGAGGAGATTTACAAGAACGTTGCCTGGCTTCCAGCAACTAAGGTACAGGGAAAGGTTGAACAAGTTAAGTTTTTATTCTTTGGAGCGCAGTAGGTTAAGGGGGACTTGATTGAGGTCTTTAAATGATGAAAGGGATAGACAGAGTTGACGTGGATAAGCTTTTCCCATTGAGGGTAGGGAAGATTCAAACAAGAGGGCATACCATGAGAATTAAAGGACAGAAGTTTAGGAGTAACATGAGGGGGAACTTCTTTACTCAGAGTATGGTGACCGTGTGGAATGATCTTCCAGCCGAAGTGGTGGAGGCAGGATCGATTTTATCATTTATCATAACCATATGATAACCATATGACAACTACAGCACGGAACAGTCCTTCTCGGCCCTTCCAGTCCGTACCGACCATTTACCATACACAACATATATATGTATACACTAGATAAATATATGTATACCACAATATATATATTACAATATATGTGTCTACACACATGTATATACAAATATATATAGGCTTATGCACATATACACATATATACATATAGACACACATATACATATATAGATATATGTATATACATATACAATATATATGAAATCCCAATATTGTGATTAAAATATCCATGAACACAAAGTCGAAATATTTTTCCATTCTTTCATTCTATATTAGCGTAAAATTGATAGTAATCTGATGCGCCACGTTAGCAAACATAATATTCTTGCCGATAACCAACATGCATTTAGGAGGCATACATCATGCGAGTCTCAGCTTATCCTGACAACAAATGACCTGGCCAAGCACCTTGACAGCAACGTCCTCATGTATTTAGTTGTACTGGACATTTCTAAAGCATTTGATGTCATCCCACACCGAGACTGCTTCGGAAGCTTGACTTCTACGGTATTCGTTCCAACAAGAAACGATGGATTCCCCGTTTCCTGACAAAACGTCTTCAGCCCGTGTGTCTGACCCTAAAGAGCTCCAATTGGCACCCAGTGTTGAGTGGTACGCCCCAGGGCACAGTACTTGGCCTACACCTATTTTTGCTTTACATCAATGACATCCATGAAAAAGTCGCAAGTACGACCAGACTATTCGCTAATGATTGTTTGCTGTACCGTCCATTTAAGTCAGCTGACGATGAAGATGCTATCCAAAAGGATCTCGATGCTATGGTCGAGTGGTCACAATCATGGGGCATGCAATTCACCCTTCCAAATGTGAAACCATGCGTGTCACCAGAAAGAAGAATGCAGGCGTCACATCTTACAACATACTTGGTGTCACCCTTGATGAATCCAAACAAACCAAGTACCTTGGCATCAAATTGCGGAATGATCTGCGTTAGAATGGTCAGACTCATCATGCAACAGTGAAAGCAACAGGTGTCCTACACTTCCTGAGGCGCAACTTCTCTCATTGTTCAGCTTCTGTCAAGGAGAAGATGTATTTCACCCTCGTTAGACCTCATCTGGACTACGCAGCTGCAGTTTGGGACCCATGCACAGATAAACACATTTCCTCCATCGAACGTGTCCAAAGACAGGCCGCTCGATTTGTTACAAACACCTACGAGAGAGAAGCGAGTGTCACTAAACTCTCTGCGGTATTCTCTGCGGTGGAACCATCTCCAAGGCAGACGTGAAGCATACCGTTTGGCCTGTTTTTACAAAATGTTAAATGGTCAGCTAGACATAGATCACAAGACCTACACCAACCCCAAACCAATTAGGAGCAGACGAGGGCATTCGATCCAGTTTGTGGTCCCAGCCACAAAGACAGATGTGTACAGAAATTCGTTCTTCCCACGCACTATTAAAGCATGGAATAATCTCTACCAAACCACGGTTGCCCAGGCAAATGTAACAAAATTTGAGGTGCACTTTCTTCCCAATAATAACCCTCTCTGGCTTAACCCATCCTTTCACCACCTCCAGTTTCAATTCCAGTTGGAATATTTTGGAGGACCAAGTAACCAAGAACCAAGAACCGAGATCCAAGGACACAATCCAAGAGCACACCATAGTCAAGTTCTAGAAAACTAGTCAAGTTCAGTGTTCAGAACAAAGACGGCAGGCGGTTGACAAGTGCACCAGAGTTTAGTGGAGGGCATCTTGTCGATGAGTATTCTAGACCCGCTGTCGACATTTAAATTACAGAAAATCTCATATATGATTAACTAAGAAGGGAACAAATGTAGTTATAACTACATATCTGCAGAATGGATAATATATCATTCAAGTGCAATTTTTCAGTTGTGGGGAGAGACCTGTATATTGAAGATGCATTTTGCCACTAATATGTCAATTTATATTCAATGTGGAAGAGCATTTTTTAAACTTATTACGTAGACGATTTGAAGTATTTTCTTTCTATCCTTTTTTGGACCTAAGACACTAGCAGGGCTGCCAACTCTCAGGCAGAGAGAGAGAGAGAGAGAGGAGAGGAAAGATGGTACGTTATAACGCACAACCGTCACATTCTGAGCGCCGACAAACTCCACCTCGCGCCATTGCACCCTTCTTCACGGTAGCCCAGTGATGTCTCGGCTCTGACAATTCAAGAGATCTAATCGGTAACAACACTGAGAGCAGCCGCGGGCCGCCGCGCTCTCGGACTCGAATCTGAGGTTTATATCTCGTAATGGGCCTGATGTGTCTCTCTCCCCATCTCTCTCTGCCCCCTTCTCTCCCTCTCTCCCCCTCTCTCCCTACGGACCATATTTTGGAGACTCCTGCCGTACAGAAACAAAAACAAAAATGTACAGAAGAACAAAAAAAATGCTGACTTTATTATTGTGGTTTAAGTTTAGATCTATTAAAAACAATCCAGTAACTTTCGAATGTACCGACAAACCCAGTTTCTCAATGAGTGTTATTAATGGGAACAGAACATAATATTTTCAGGACTGAATAATATCGACAGACACCAATAACATTTCCTCATCTTTCTTTGTTGTTGGGGAAACTGGAGAAAGACAGGTTGAGTCGTCCACATCGGCGATTAGAACAATTTATAATGAACAGTGAGCTGTAGATGTGGACGCCATGACAGTGCGCGGGCAGCCTTATAAAATGCCCTATTTAATGTCGTCGACAGTCACACACGTCATACTACGCTTTATTCGCTGAGTGGCGCATCTTGCTCCTCTAGTATCATTGGCTCCCACTGCTCTGCCTTCGTCACTGTTTTATTTACAAACGCAAAAAAATCTCATTCGTGTTATTGCGAAAGGATCCCCCGTTTTGACCTCCTCAGCAAACTATTCCTTCCCAAGCGATCATACGTTCAGTCCCACATAATCATAGTGACACAAGTGACACAACGTACAAACAGGCCGTTCGGCCTAACTTGCCCTCACCGGGAAACATGTCCCAGCTGCACTAGCCCCACCTGCCCAAATTTGGCGCATATCCCTCCAAACTTGTAATATCCAAGTACCTGTCGAACTGCTTCTTAAACGTCTGTGATTGTAGCAGCCTTAACTTCCTCTACTGGCATCTTGGTCCATACCCCCACCACCATTTGTGTGAAAAATATAACCCTCAGATTCCTATTAAATATTTTCCCCTTCATCTTAAAATGTTATCCATGACTTCGAAGATCACTGCCCTCCGGTTTACAGGCACTGTACGTTCAGGTGGATTGTTATATCTGTTACTAAATGACTGAAGACAGACACACAAACTTGGCTTAACTCAACGGGTGAGGCATGATCTCAGGAGAGAAGGAACAGGTGACGTTTCGCGTTGAGACACGTCTTCAGACTGAGTGTCAGTAGAAAGGGGAGCGAGAGGTATAGGCGGTACTTCAAATGAATGTTAGATATGCAAAAAGCACCGATAATAAAATAAAGGTGAAGCCCACAGTGGCCCATTGTTGACTGTGTGATAGGTGTTAACGAGCTAATACAGACATTAGAACTCAACAAGACGATAGGAAAATTAGAACGTAAACTTGGTTGGGGAAGATACGGAGAGAGCGGTGCTTCAAGGGTTACTTGAAGTTAGAGACATTAATTTTCTTACCGCTGGGTTGCAAGCTTGCCAAGCGAAGTGTGGGATGCTGTTCCTCCAATTTACTTTGGCCTCACTCTGACAATGGAGGAGGCCCGGGACAGGGAGGTCAGTGTGGGAATGGGAAGGGGAGTTTAATTGTTTGGCAACCAGTAATTGTTGTAGGCCCAGGGGTACCGAGCGAAGGTGTTCAGCACCTATGTTAAGATTATTCCGAGAGGTTTCACTGTAACAACCGCAATACAAGTTAAGTTTAGTTATTTGTCATGTGTAACGATGTACAGTGAGCCACTTCTGTTGCGTGCTATCTAGTCAGCGGAAGACAATACGCGTTTGCAATTGAGCAATTTACGGTGTATAGATACATAATAAGGAAATGACGTTTAGTGCAATGAATGCCAGTAATGTCCGATCAAAGATATTTCAACGGTCACCAATGAGGTATATAGTATATCAGGACTGTTCTCTGGTGTGGTAGGATGATTCAGTTGCCTGATAACAGCTGGGAAGTAACTGTCCCTGAATCTGAAGGCGTGCGTTTATACACTACTACACGTTTTACCTGATGCGATATGGAAAAGAGGTAGTGTCCAGGGTGCGATTCGTCCTTGATAATGCTGCTGGCCTTGCCGAGGCAACGCGTGTAAAATTGAATAAATGGAAGTGAGCAGGAGGGACGGAGGGGGTGTTGGGGGGGGAGGGGGGGGGGGGAGGGGGGGGGGTGGGCGCCTGTGAAATGCATGCAAGAAACGCGCTGTTTTGAGAAGCGATAGGAACAGTATTAGGCCATTTGGCCCATCATTTCTACTCCTCCATTTAATCTTAGCTGATATATCTGTCGTTCGTACCCCCATTCTCAAGCCTTCTTCCCACGACCCTTAACTCCCTGATTTTCTGTTCTACTAGCATCTCCGACTGTTGCAATGAAACACGCACCCGCATTTTTATTGACATGAGATTTTATTTTGCGAAGATGATTGCGTACAATGCAGTCTTCTCAACTGACAGTGACTCAATGACCCCATGAACAATAAATGGGTTTATGAAGTCGCTGCTAAGTAATGGCAGAATCGTAGTTCGTCGAGCGCTCAGTTCGACAGCAGTTTGCCTGCAAATAAAATACACAACCATCAGCTCATCGAAGTGAAAGGCACATATAAGGTTGACAGTCACGACTTTTATCCTCAGTTGGACAGGAAATAGTCTAGTTTAGTTTAGTTTTCACTAATTTACTTTAGTTTTGTATAGTTTAGAATTACACCACGGAAATATGCCCTTCGGCCCTTCGAGTCCGGGCCGACTAGCGATCTCCGCACAATAACACGATCCAGCACACACTCGGGACAATTTACAATTTTACCACACTAATTGGCCTAAACTGTATGCGTTTGGAGTGTGGGTGGAAACTGGACGTCCGGAGAAAAAAAACGACGCAGGGCACAGGTTGAAGGTGAGAGTGGGGCAAGTTGGCAATAATTGTGTCGGGTACGTTGTTTGCGCGGACGGTCGTGTTTGCCTAGAACCCGCTGCCCAGAGTGGTGATGCCAGGCGGATACGACAGTGGTGTTTAAGGGTCTTTTAGATAGGCACATGTTAATCTATGGAATGGAGGGATATGGATCATGAGCAAGCAGAGGTGATTAGTATAGCTTGGCAGCATGTGCGGTACAGGCAGATGGTCCTGCACAGCGAAGAACATAGAACAGTGCATCACAACTACAGGAGCTCCGGTGTTCTGCGTTGGAACAATTTGTTGACGCGCTGTTGATTTAAACTGGCTCCACAATAGACAAAAGATTCCACTCACAAATATTACAAAATAATAACAAATATCTGCATTGTTTTATGTTAATTGGCATATGTATATTGCCAATAATGTGAGGAGAATACATGGGTAAAATATAACTAGTGTGAACGGGTCATCGATTTTCAGCATGGACTCAGTGGGAAGAACGGTCAGTTTCCAAGCTGCATACGTAATCTGTTTCAAATCGTTCAAATTCCTTTCAATTGAATTCAATTCAATTCAATTCAATGCAAGGCAAGGCAAGGCAAGGCAAGGCAAGGCAAGATTATTTATATACCACCATTCACACAAGCTGCAATTCATAGTGCTTTAAAAAATAAACAAAAAATAACATAGTTTAAAAACAATGCAGTACCACGATACAACACAGGACAACAAAATAGCCAAAATTTACAATTACATAACAAGCAATAAGACAATTGAATATATAATAAAACAAAGTCACTAAAATATTAAAACGATTTTAAAGGCACATAAAAGGGTTAAGATTAGAAGATTAAGATTGCCTGAATGTTGGGTTATGAAAAAGCTACAGTAAACAACAATGTTTTTAGGCCTGATTTAAATGAGGTTACAGTCTCTGCACACCTCAGGTGCTCCGAGCTTGTTCCACAGGAACGGAGGTTAGAAACAGAACGCTGCTTCAGCCTTTTTAGTTCTGACCCTGGAAACACAGAGTAAACTTGGCCCCGAAGACCTGAGGAGTCTAGGTGCCTCATATACAACAAGTAGGTCAGAGATGTATTTTGGACCCAGACCATTCAGTGCCTTGTAAGCCAGTAACACAATTTTAAAATCTATCCTTTCACACACAGGGAGCCAGTGCAAAGATGTAAGGACAGGTGTAATGTGGTCCACTTCCTTGGTGTTCAAGACTCTGGCAGCGGCATTCTGGATAAGCTGCAGTTGTTTAATTGATTTAATTGATTTTTTTTACTGAGAACTGTAAAGATACCACTACAATAATCTAACCTACTTAAGATATATGCATGGACAAGTATTTCACTGTCTTCTTTGGACAGAAATCCCTTGATTCGTGCAATGTATTTTACATGGTAGTGGGCAGATTTGGTAATTGTCTTTATATGGCTGTTAAAATTCAAATCCGAGTCTATAAATACACCAATGTTTCTGGCTTTGTCTGTGGTTTTCAGTGCAATTGAGTCAAGTTGAGCACTTATCTCTAGCCTTATATTTTTGGGACCAAGGACAATAATTTCTGTCTGATTTGCATTGAGCTGGAGGAAATTCTGGTTCATCCATCATTGATTTGTTTGACACACTGACTCACTGAATGTAGGGGACTATGGCCATGCGGTGACACTGCGATATAAAGTTGTGTGTCATCGGCATTATTATGGTAGGATATGTTAAAATACTCTATGATCTGAGCTAGGGGGAGCATGTAAATATTAAAAAAAGATGGGTCCAAGAATGGAGCTCTGGGGAACCCCGCATGTGAGTTTTGTATGTTCTGATTCATAATTACCAAGGGAAACAAAATAATCCCGATCTTTCAAGTAGGATTTTAAACGGTCCAGCATAGAGCCAGAGAGTCCTTCCCACTTCTTCTGTCTGTCAAGCAGTATGTTATGGTCGACCGTATCAAAAGCAGCACTGAGATCTAGGAGTTCCAAAACTGAAGCTTTTGATGCATCACTGTTTAGATGTATGTCGTTTAGGACCTTAGTAAGTGCAGTCTCGGTGCTGTGATGTGGCCAAAATTCTGACTCGAAAACATTACAAATATTGTTTTGGATCATAAAGCTGTAAACTTGTTTTGTAAACTACCCTTTCAATGATCTTTCCCGGAAATGCTAAATTAGATATGGGAAAGTAAACTCAATTCAATTCGGTAACGATACAAATGAAGGCAAAAATGTACTAGTGTACAGAATAGGAAATGTAATGCGGGGGTTCTGGATGGCACTGGTTAAACTACATTTGGATTATTGTGAGCAATTTGGGGCCATAGATTAGAGGAATAATATGATGGCGATGGAGAGGATCCAGAGGAGGTTCACGAAAATGATCACGTGGATGACCGGCTTAACATACGATGAGCGTTTGAACGCACCGTGTCTGTACTCACTGGAGTTTAGAAGGATGAGAAGGGACCTTATTGCAAATTAACGAATTATGAAATACCTGAAAAGAGTGAATATGAGGAGGATGTTCCCCTAGTGGGAGAGTCTATGCGAAGATCCTTTAGGAAGATGAGGATGAATTTATTTGGTCAAACAGTGCTGAATCTGTGCAATTGATTGCCAGAGAAGGATGTGGAGGCCTATCGATATTTTTTAAGGCAGATATATATATATATTCGTGGTTGGCATAGGTGGCAGGGATTGTGCCGAGAAGACAGGAGAATGGGGTTGAGAGGAAAATATTGATCAGAATGTCGGAAGAGACTTGATGGACCGAATGGCCTAATTCAACTTCAGAAACAGGCCCTTCAGCCTACCGACTCAGAGCCAAATAGCGATCACCCCGCACACCGACACCATCCTACACACACTGGGGATAATTTACAATTATATAAAGCCATTTAAGCTCCACACTCGTAGGTGTTTGGGATGTGGGATGAATCAGGAGCACCGGAAGGAAATCCATCTGGGCCATGGGGAGAACATATAAAATATGTACAGAAAAAACCCGTGGTCGGATCGAATCGGGAAATGGCGTAGTGAGACACGAATTCTACTGCTGCGCCACCGTTCACTGTGATGTGAACACAGCAGTGAGTATTCTGCCACTGATAAGCCGTCTGGAAAAATGTCTTGTGTTTCGCCTGCGTTTTGTGCCATTCCTGGAAAGCCAGCCGTTGACTGGAGCAAGAATTGCGCGCTATAGCATAATAATAATAATAATAATAATAATAATAATAATAATAATAATAATAATAATAATAATAATAATAATAATAATAATAATAATTAATAATACATTTGTTTTAAATGAACGCCTTTCCGAACACTCAAGGTCACCTTACATTTAAAACAAACAAATTACAAATTTATAATTCAAATGAAACAAATAGAAGATATCCATGGATTTGGAGATACGTGGGATACTTGGGAAAGGCCAGTCTGATTTGTTGAGGTTTGAGGGAGGTGTTAAAAAGTGGGGAGAGACTCAATGGTACGGATGGATAGTGGGGGGCGGGAGTTCCACAGGTGAGGGGCAGAACGGCTGAAGGCACTGAAACCCATCGTGGACAGGCGGGCAGATGGAGTGGAGAGCATGGAGGAAGAAGAGGATCGGAGTTTTCGGGACGGAGTGTAACGGGCCTGTCCTACAAGCATGCAACTGCATGCGATGAGCGCGACCTAACGTGGTCGTTTGAGCCGTCCTGCGTCACGGGGCTGTTCCCATTTCGATCTCCGGAGCCGTGTGGAATTGTGCTGAGTTCGTCCCGACATCGCGCAGGGCTCCGAAAAACTGACTATGTTCGAAAATTCCACGCGGCAACGGCTTGTTGGCTCGCAGTCGCCTCGACGCATTACACATTGTCTCGACGTCATGCCTCCTTGAACCTATCTGTACGTGCCTCCGTGGCCCTCTGTGTGTGTGGCTCCGTGGCCCTCTGTGTGTGTGCCTCTATGCCCCTCTCCGTGTGCCCCCCTCTGTCCTAGCGAACTTCCCTAAAGACTTCTCTCCAAGTGCGCCTCACTTTGCGCCATGTTGCGCCACCTACCCGACCTCCGCTGGCCCTCGCTGCCGGTTTGGTCGCGCTTGCTGCATGCAGGCGCATGCTGGTGGGAACGCCCTGTACAGGGATCACCCGACCTCCGCGCAGCCCCCGCTTCTTGTTTGATCGCGCTCATCTCATGGAGTCGGATGCTGGTAGGACAGGCCCTTGAGGCTGGAGGAGATATAGAGGAGCGAGAGGTATGGAGGAGCGAGATTGTGGTGTGCTATGAAAGTGAGGAGGAGAATCTTAAAATCAATTCTGTATTGGACAGGGAGCCAGTGCAGTTGGTTGAGAATTGGAGTGATGTGTTCGGTGGATGGGGTTCTGGTGATAATGCAGGCAGCTGAGTTCTGGATCAGTTGATGTTTATGGATGAACTTGTGTGGTAAACCACAAAAGGAGAGAGTTCGAATAATCAATACGGGGGTGAAGAGGGCGTGGACGAGAGTATCAGTGCTGTTAGGTGTGAGTGATGGACAAAAAAGGTGCAACGTTCGTAGGTGGCGGTAAGTCGACCGAGTGCGATTATTGATGTGTTTTTCAAAACAAAGTGTGCTATCAAGGATGACACCAATTCTCGTGACCTGAGAGGGAGGTGGGACTATGGAATGGCCAATTTTGAGTGAGAAAATTAGACATTTAAATAGGGTGGATTTGGAGCCAACAAGGAAAATTTCATTTTTGTCCCTTTTGAGTTTCAGGAAGTTGTGAGCACAACCAGGTTTTAATTTCCATTAAGCAGCCAGACAGGGAGAAGGGAGGAACCATGGAAGCGCGTTTGGTGGACAGGTAGAGCTGGGTGTCATCCGCGTAGCAGTGACATTGAATGTTGTATTTCATCAACATAAAACCAAGGGGACGTAAATAAATTATAAAAAATGGAGGGGCACTACGACTGAACCCTGGGGAGCACCACTGGTGACTGGGGAGGGTTGTGATTGGACATGTTTAATTGAGTGCGGCCGGAAAGGTGTGATGTGAACCAGGTGAGTGATGTGTTGATGACAGAATGCAAGCTAGATGGTCGAGGAGGATAATGTGAAAGATGGTGTCGAAGGCAGCAGTCAAATCAAGGAGGATGAGGATGGTGAGAAAACCGGAGTCAGCAGCCATCAGCAGGTCGTTTGTGACCTTGACTAATGCTGCTGGAGGGAGAAAACCAGATTAAAATTATTCATAGATGTTATTGCTGATGAGATGATTGTGAACCTGCGCAAGAACTTTTTTGTTCCAGTACTTTGGAGATAAATGGCAAATGGGGGATTGATCGGAAATTATATGTTTTTGGGATTTGCACCGGGTTTCTTAATTACTGGCGTTATTGCAGCGGTTTTGAGAGAGGAAGAAACATGAGCTGAAATAAGGGAGGAGTTTTTATTAAGTGGGTGAGGAGGGAGTCGAGCTGACCGGTGGGTGAATTGGATTTTCGGATGAGATCAGGTATTTCAGTAACAGTTGGTAGTTGAAAACTAGACAGTAAAGAAAAGTGAGGACAGGGGAAATGTGGATGGAGTGCACTATTACCCGAATTAGTTAAAGAGAGTTGCTGTTGGAGAATGTTTTCAACTACATTGAGAAGTTGAATACGTGCGGTGGAAGAATATAAGGCCCTGAGATCATGTTAAATGTGGAAGAAAGGGCTCGATCGTTCCCTTCGCCAGATTAAATTAAATTAGAATTCTATATGGAATTAGCTGTGGTGTGGGCATCGTTATAGTGCAGTATGTGGTTGTCATACATGTCCTTGTGAACATGCAGTATGTCGGTGCAGCAGCGGTAGAGTTGCTGCCTTACAACGCCAGAGACCCGGTTTGATCATGACAACTGGGTGTTCTCTGCACGTTCTCCCCGTGACTTGCGTGGATATTCTTCGGGTGCTCCGGTTTGCACCCACAAATGAATGACGTGCAGGTTCGCAAGTTAACTGACTTCTGCAATTGGACCAAATGTGAAGGGAGTTGGTGAGAAACTGGGATAACAATGAACTAGTGTGAACGTATGATCATTGGTTGATGTGAACTCAGTGTGTGGAAGGACGTATGTCCATGTTGTATATCTAAACTAAATTGATCTAAAATACCTAAGGTACACTAAAACAAAATAAACTAAAATGCACTAAACTGAACTGCACGAAACTAAACTGAACAGAACCGCAATTTCACAATACTAAGCTGGATTGTACTAACCTGATCTAAACTGAAAACAACAGAACAGAACTGCCCTACTCTGAACAATAAACTAATATAAACGAAATTAAAGTGAACTGCACAAAAACAATGCAAACTGAAATGCACTAAACTCAGCTCAACACACAACTCAAAAGAACTCAATTCACTAGTCACAGTGATGAAACATAGTATTCTTCCTTCACTTAATACCCCTCCCCCCCCCCCCCCCCCCCCCCGAACATCCAACCGTGAGGAATTCTACTCCTCTAACTGACGGGGTTTCTACTGGCAGGTCGTCGACATGAACCATAAACCCTGGTCCTCTGGCCTTCTGCCTTACTCCAAGATTTACGGTCACTGTCCTTTAGTGTATCGGGAAAACAGTAAATAATAAATATTTTTAAATTACCATAGCCACCGTCGTTATCACATCCAGACGACAATTAGTAAGCTGTGGGAGAAACAGACTGGCGTGAATAATGTTTGCAGGATTTAATTCTGAAATGAACATTTTAACTTAGTCGGATGCAGTTTATTTATTAGCTATGGTATATTGGAGAGTGACCCCTCAAATGTTCCTCCATGTGTCCCTGACCTGATCCAGCCATTTGCTAATATTTAGCCGGTTTGAAAAATAGGACACAGTTTTGCACAATTATAATGATAGGATCTTGGTGGATTATCGAATAAATTAACAGTGTAAGTCAAACACTGAGCATGTCAACTAGCATGTGTGGTGAAAGAAAGTCTCGGATCGGGCACAAACCTTCACAACGCTATAAATAAATCCCATAGTCAAGGAAGTCATGTTGCAGTCTTAGAGCAATTTAGTTAGGATGCATTTTGGTCAGTTATAGTCACCGTTATACTAGAAGCATGTGGGGATTCTAGACAGAGTGTATGTTTACCAGAATTATTACTAGATTAGTGAGTACATGCTTCAGGTTACTAAACCAAACTAAACCAAACTGAACCAAAACTAATCTGAACTTCACAGAAATAACCTGTCAATAACAGTAATGCATTTAACAAATCTAATTTGAATTAAATTAAATTAAACTGCACTAAATTAAACTAATTTAATGTAGTCCGGAGTTGACTAGTACTGCACTAAACAAACAAACCTAACCTAATATAAACGAATCTAAACTGAATTAAACTAAATCAAGCCACAGTAAACCACAGTGCGGACGACAAAACCCAGATTGGACTGATCCAGGATGGGAGGAATCTGCCTACAAACAGGAAGTGTCACAACTGGCGATCTGGTGCCGTCGCAACAACCTAGTGCTCAATGCTCTTAAGACAGTGGAATTGATTATAGACATTAGGGGAGCTCCCCTTCCCCTCACCCCACTCACTATCTACAAAACCACTGCCACATCTGTGTACTATTTTAAGTTCCTGGGAAACATAATCTCCAAGGACCTGGAGTGTGGGGCTACCTTCGACTCCACAGTCAAAAAGGCTCAACAGATGAAGTACTTCCTACGGCAGCTGAGGAAGCACAATCTGCACCAGGCAATGATGGTCCAATTATACACGGCTATCGTAGATTATGTTCTCGCCTTCTTCATCATGGTCTGGTTGGCTCAGCCACCAAACACGATCCTGGAGGCTGCAGCGAATCGTCCGATCAGTAGAGAAGGTTATTGGCTGCAACCTTCCCTCCATTGACGAACTGTACACTACAAGGGCCAGGAAGCGAGCGGGCAAGATCATGTTTGACCCCTCTCACCCTGTCCACACACTCTTTGAATCAATTCCCTCTGGAAGGCGATTCCGGATTGTCAAAACGTCCACAGACAGACATCAAAACAGTTTTTATCCACGAGTAGTTGCCCTACTCAACAGCCAAAAATCAGTAGCCTCCCTTTGATCTGTTATTTTGTTGGTTAATATGTTTTTATCAATGGTGTTTTCTCATTAATATTTTATTATTATTAATGTTTAATAATATATTTGAAGGAAAGCTTGAGAATTGTCAACAGAGTAAGGTCAGGGCCATTTGCGAGGGGGGAAGTGAATACGGAGGTCAAAGTAGTGTGTATGAATGCGCGAAATATAAGGAATAAAGTGGACGAGCTTGAAGCTCAGTTAGAAACTGGCAAGTATGATGTTGTGGGAATTACTGAGACATGCCTGGAAGAGAGCCAGGGTTGAGAACTGAATATTCAAGGGTATACCTCCTAGCTTAAAGACAGACAGGTGGGACGGCGGGGTGGGGTTTCCCTGTTGGTGAGGAACGACACTCAGTCGCTTGCAAGGGGTGACATTGAAACAGATGTTGCGTCAGTATGGCTGAAACTAAGGAATTGTAAGGGCAAATAGACCCTGATGGGAGTAATCTACAGGCCCCCAAACAGTGGCCTGGGCAGGGGGCGCAAGGTGAATCATGAGTTAAAATTGGCATGTAGTAAAAGTAATGCTGTGATTATTATGGGAGATTTCGACATGCAGGTAGACTGGGGAAATCAGGTTGGTACTGGACTCAAAGAAAGCGTCTTTGTAGAGTGCCTTCGTGATGGATTATTTTTGATCAGCTTTTATTGAAGGCTACCAGGGAGAAAGCAGATCTGCATTTAGTGTTGTGTAAAAGTAAAGTGGATAGGTATATGGACGGGAATGCAATGGAGGGGTATGGTCTGAGTGCAGGTAGATGGACTAGGGGAAACTAAATGGTCGGCACGGACTGGAAGATCCGAGAAAGCCTGTTTCCGTGCTGTAATTGTTATATGTTTATATGGTTATATGTAATATGGTTAATCAACCGGATTTGATAAAGGCACTCGAGGTTAATGAGCCATTGGGAGGCAGTGACCATAACATGGTCAGGTTTAATCTACAATTAGAGAGGGAAAATAGTAGATCGGAAGTGTCAGTGTTGCATTTGAATAAAGGGGAATGCGGGAGGAACTGGCCAAAGTTGACTGGAAAGATACACTGGCAGGGATGACAGTGGAACAAAAATGGCAAGTGTTTCTAGGAATAATACAGAAGGTACAGGATGAGGTCATTGCTAGAAGGAAGAAACATGTCAAGGGGAGAAAGGGACGACCATGGCTGACAAGGGACGTGAGGGAAAGTAGAAAAATTAAAGCGAAGAAGCACAACGTAGCAAAGAAGAGCGGGAAGTAAGATGATAGGGTAAATTTTAAAGAACAACAGAAGCGAACCAACCGTACAATACGTAGAGAAAAGATGAGGTACGAATGTAAGCTAGCCAAGAATATAAAGTAGGATAGTAAAAGCATCTTAAGGTATGTGAAGAGGAAAAAAACCGTTAAGACCAAAGTTGGACCCTTGAAGATGAATTTATTATGGGGAACAATGAAATGGCAGATGAGATGAACAGGTACTTCGGATCTGTCTTCACTAAGGAGGACAAACAATCTTCCTGATATAATAGTGGCCTGATGATCTTGGGTGAGTGAGGAACTGAAGGTAATCCACATTAGGCAGGAAATTGTGTTGGGTAGACTGATGGGACTGAAGGCTGATTAATCCACAGGGGCTGATGGTGTGCATTCCAGGGTACTTAAGGTGGTGGCTCAAGAAATCGTGGATGCATTTGTGATAAGTTTCCAATGTTCTAAAGACTCAGGATGAGTTCCTGTGGATTGGAGGGCAGCTAATGCTATCCCACTTTTTAAGAAAGTCTGGAGAGAGAGAAAGGGGAATTACAGATCATTAAGTCTGACATCGATGGTAGGGAAGATGCTGGAGTCAATTGTAAAAGATGATTATAACCGCACATTTGGATAACTGTAACAGGATCGGTCCAAGTCAACATAGATTTCCGAAGGGGACTTGATGCTTGACTAATCTTCTGGACATTTTTGAAGATGTAACTTGGAAAATGGACAAGGGGGAGCCAGTAAATGTAGTGTACCTGGACTTCCACAAAGCATTTGATAAGGTCCCACAGAGGAGATTAGTGGGCACAATTAGGGCACGTGGTATTGGGGGTAGAGTGCTGACATGGACAGAGAAGTGTTTGACAGACAGGAAACAAAGAATCGGGATTAACGGGTCCCTTTCAGAGTGACAGGCAGCGACTAGTGGGGTACCGCAAGACTCGGTGCTGCGCCCGCAGCAATATACAATATTCATCAATGCTTCGGATGAAGGGATTCAAAGTAACATTAGCAAATTTGCAGGTGACACAAAGATGGGTGGCAGTGTGAACTGTGAGCAGGATGCTATGGGAATGCAGGGTGACTAGGACAGGTTGCGGGTGTGGGCAGATGCGTGGAAGATGAAGTTTAATGCAGATGTGAGGTTATCCACTTTCGTAGCAAAATCATGAAGGCAGATTGCGATCCAAATTGCGTCAAGTTGGGAAAATTGGAAATACAACGGGATCTGGGTGTCCTTGTGCATCAGTCAATGCAAGTAAGCATGCAGCTACAGCGTGCAGTGAAGAAAGCGAATGGCATGCTGACCTTTATAACAAGAGGAATCGAACATAGGAGCAAAGAGGTCCTTCTGCAGTTGCACAGAGTGTAGTGAGCCTACACCAGGACTACTGTGTGCAGTTTTGGTCCCCTAATTTGAGGAAGGACATTGGTGCTATTGAGGAAATTCAGCGTATGTTCACAAGGTTAATCCCCGGGATGGAGGGACTATCATATGCGGAGAGAATGAAGCAGCTGAGCTTGTACACTCTGGTGCTTAGAAGGATGAGAGGGGATTTTATTGAAACATATAAGATTGTTAAGGGCTTGGACACGCTAGAGGTGGGAAACATGTTCCTGATGTTGGTGGAGAACCGAACCAGGGCCCACATTTTTAAGAATAAGGAGTAAGCCATTTAGAACGGAGATGAGGAAACACTCTTTCTCACAGAGAGTGGTAAGTCTGTGGAATTCTCTGCCTGAGAGGGCGGTGGAGGCAGGTCCTCTGGATGCTTTCCAGAGAGAGCTAGATATGGCTCTTAAAAATAGCGGAGTCAGGGGATATGGGGAGACGGCAGCAACGGGTCACTTGTTGGGGATGATCAGACATGATCACATTGAATGACGGCGCTGGCTCGAAGGACTAAATGGCCTACTCCTGCACTTATTGTCTATTGTCTACTGTCTATTTGTTAATGCTTTCTGAGTCATTCGTAACTGTCACTGTATGTCATGTTACTTGTGGGCGAAGCACCAAGGCAAATTGCTTGTGTGTGAATACTTAAACCAAACCACCGGAAACTCAACGCAATTCAACTGCACTCTGCCCCGCACCAGCAGTTCTTAACCATTTTCATTCACAAAGGATATGTAATCATTTACATACATTTGTAAATATATGTTGAATAAAAAACGATTAAACAAACCCACCACCATCATACTAATAAAGCAAATATTCTTAGATAACTATAACCCCATCATTGTTATGGTTGCATTCCACATCCGCTGCTCCCAGCAGTCACGGACGTCGCCGAGGGTGTCGGTGGACTGCGCGCAGTCCATGTTTTTATTATCACACGGGCGTGTGTCACCCCGCAACAGGGGCGGCAGCCGGCTAGGATGGAGCCATCTTCTAACTAGCCTCACGATTCGCCGACAGCCAGCTTGACCAGGCCCAGGAAAAACCCAATCAGGACATCTTCTGCCCTACCGAGTCCAATGCGTCCAGGGTATCCAAAGATGAGGATTATGGGTGTGAAGGCAAGAAGCTGCCCATTTGGATACTGGAACAGAGGCTACAACCTCACAACTCCAAATATACGTGTAACGCAGACCAACCCAGCCCGCAAATTTAGCAGGCGGTTGGTGAGACCGTGAACAAGAAGATAAACAGATTGCTTGGGTCTCCACGGTGTAGCACTCTCCACCCCAGGTCCCCAATGTAAAGGGGGACAATCCTTGCGTAGAGGGAACTCCATTGGAAGCCCTCTTACACCCACCTGGCACAATATTTAACCCTGGGATTTCTGCTTCATTCACTTCCCCTTCGCTCCTTGAACAGCCAACTGTGAGGGAATTCTGCTACTCCAACTGACGTAGTTTCTACTGGCAGATAGCCGACATGAATCGTTAACGCTGTGCCTCTGGCCTCCTGAGTTATTCCTGTCACCTCTCTTTCAGTGTTTTGGGAATAAAGTGAAGAAAACTTTGAAACACAATACCTTTACCGGAGCCACCGTAGTTATCGTATCCAGATGACTTTCCTGTGGGAGAAACAGACTTGTGTGAATAATATTTTGCAGGAATTAATTCAAAAATGTACATTTTACCTCAGTCGGATGCAGTTTATTTGTTGGTTATGGAATCTTGAAGTATAATCCCTCGTTAGTCTCTGAGCTAGTCTCCTCAACTGATCCAGCAGTTTCTAATATATTTAACCAGCTTTCAACAATTGAATGCCATTGTGCCCAATTGTAAAGGAAGACCCTCGATGGTTTGTCGAATAAATAAACAGAGCAAGTCAAACGTAGAGCAGGTCAACTAGCACTGTGGATAAATAACGTCTATGATGACCTGTTCTTGGCTCGGGCCCAAGACCTTTCCAAACAAAAAACACATCCCGTATTCAGAGAAGTAATATTGAACCACGCTGCAATTTGGTTAGTGTGCATGGTGTATAGTTCTGGTCACAAGAGGTATGTGGAGCTTTTAGAAAGGATGCGTGCGAGGTTTTCCAGAACGAGTCCTCAGTTAGTGTGTACTCGCTACAGGTTAGTAATTTAAACATATGTAAACTGCAATGAACAACAAAAAACAAATCCAAACTAAATTGAGCTGTACTGAACTGCACTAACTTAAACTAAACAGCACGAAAGTGAACTGAAGTGCACAAAACTAAACTAAACTGAACTGCATTACACCAAACTAAAATAAGCTAAACGAAAGTAATCTAAAGTAAGCTAACCTCAGCTCAAGCATACCCGACCCTAACCACTCAACCCAACATAAACTTACTCAACGTCATTCATCCCATCATCCGGAATGCTTAACCCGATGATTACTGCTTCACTCACTAGCGCTTCCCTCCTTGAGCAGCCTACTGTGGAGGAGTCTGCTCCTCTCACTGACGTGGTTTCTGCTGCAAGTTTGTCGACATGAAACATTAACCCTGGTCCTCTGGCCTCCAGCGTTATTCCAACATTGACTGTCACCTGCCCTTCAGTGATTTGGGAGCAAAATTAAGAATATGTTGAACCATTATACATTTACCGGGGCCACCGTAGCTATCGTATCCATATGACTTTCCTGTGGGAGAAACAGACTTGTGTGAACAATATTTTGCAGGAATTAATTCAAAAATATACATTTTACCTCGGTCGGATGCAGTTTATATCCTGGTTATGGAATCTTGGAGTATGATCCCTCGTCAGTCTCTCAGCTAGTATCCTCACCTGATCCAGCAGTTTCTAATATATTTAACCGGCTTTGAACAAATGAATGCCATTGTGCCCAATTGTAAAGGAAGAATTTCGATGGTTTGTCGAATAAATAATCAGAGCAAGTCAAACGCAGAGCAGGTCAACTAGAACTGTCGATAAATAAAGTCTATGATCACGTGTTCTTGGCTCGGGCCCAAAACCTTTCCAACCAAAAAAACACATCCCGTAATCAGGGAAGTAATGTTGAAGCCACGCTGCAATTTGGTTAGTGTGCATGGTGTATAGTTCTGGTCACAAGAGGTATGTGGAGGTTTTAGAAAGGATGCATGCGAGGTTTTCCGCAACGAGTCCTCAGTTGGTGTGTACTCGCTACAGGTTAGTAATTTAAGCCAATGTAAACTGAAATGAACAACAATAAACAAATCCAAACTAAATTGAGCTGTACTGAACTGCACTAACCTAAACTAAACAGCACGAAAGTGAACTGAAGTGCACAAAACTAAACTAAACTGAACTGCATTATACCAAACTAAAATAAGCTAAACGAAAGTAATCTAAAGTAAGTTAGCCTCAGCTCAAGCATACCTGACCATAACCACTCAACCCAACATAAACTTACTCAACTTCATTGATCCCATCATCCGCATTGCTTAACCCGATGATTCCTGCTTCACTCACTACCGCTTCCCTCCTTGAGCAGCCTACTGTGGAGGACGTCTGTTCCTCTCACTGACGGGGTTTCTGCTGCAAGTTTGTCGACATGAAACATTAACCCTGGTCCTCTGGCCTCCAGCGTTATTGCAACATTGACTATCACCTGCCCTTCAGTGTTTTGGGAGTAAAATTAAGAATATGTTGAACCATTATACATTTACCGGGGCCACCGTAGCTATCGTATCCATATGACTTTCCTGTGGGAGAAACAGACTTGTGTGAATAATATTTTGCAGGAATTAATTCAAAAATGCACATTTTACCTCGGTCGGATGCAGTTTATATCTTGGTTATGGAATCTTCGAGTATGATCCCTCGTCAGTCTCTCAGCTAGTAACCTCACCTGATCCAGCAGTTTCTAATATATTTAACCGGCTTTGAACAAATGAATGCCATTGTGCCCAATTGTAAAGGAAGAACCTCGATGGTTTGTCGAATAAATAATCAGAGCATGTCAAACGCAGAGCAGGTCAACTAGCACTGTGGATAAATATACTCTATGATCACGTGTTCTTGGCTCGGGCCCAAAACCTTTCAAACCAAAAAAACACATCCCTTAATCAGGGAAGTAATGTTGAACCCACGCTGCAATTTGGTTAGTGTGCATGGTGTATAGTTCTGGTCACAAGAGGTATGTGGAGGTTTTAGAAAGGATGCATGCGAGGTTTTCCACAACGAGTCCTCAGGTAGTTTGTGCTCGCTACAGGTTAGTAATTTAAACAAATGTGAACTGCAATGAACAACAAAAAACAAATCCAAAATAAATTAAGCTGTACTGTACTGCACTAACCTAAGCTAAACAGCACGAACGTGAACTGAAGTGCACAAAACTAAACTAAACTGAACTGCATTACACCAAACTAAAATAAGCTAAACGAAAGTAATCTAAAGTAAGCTAACCTCAGCTCAAGCATACCCGACCCTAACCACTCAACCCAACATAAACTTACTCAACTTCATTCATCCCATCATCCGCAATTCCTAACCCAATGACTCCTGCTTCACTCACTACCTCTTCCCTCCTTCAGCAGCTTACTATGGGGGACGTATGCTCCTCTCACTGACGGGGTTTCTACTCAAGGTTGCCGACGTGAAACATTAACCCTGGTCCTCTGGCCTCCAGCGTTATTCCAACATTGACTGTCACCTGCCCTTCAGTATTTTGGGAATAAAATGAAGAATATGTTGAACCATAATCCATTTACCTGATCCACCGTAGTTATCGTATCCATATGACTTTCCTGTGGGAGAAACAGACTTGTGTGAATAATATTTTGCAGGAATTATTTAAAAAATGTACATTTTACCTCAGTCGGATGCAGTTTATTTCTTGGTTATGGAATCTTGGAGTATGATCCCTCGTCAGTCTCTCAGCTAGTATCCTCACCTGATCCAGCAGTTTCTAATATATTTAACCGGCTTTGAACAATTGAATGCCATTGTGACCATTTGTAAAGGAAGAACCTCGATGGTGTGTCCAATAAATAAACAGAGCAAGTCAAACGCAGAGCAGGACAACTAGCGCTGTGGATAAATAAAGTCTATGAAGATGTGTTCTTAGCTCGGGCCCAAAACGTTTCCAACTAAAAAAACACATCCCGTATTCAGGGAAGTAATGTTGAAGCCACGCTGCAATTTGGTTAGTGTGCATGGTGTATAGTTCTGGTCACAAGAGGTATGTGAAGGTTTTAGAAAGGATGCATGCGAGGTTTTCCATAACGAGTCCTCAGTTAGTGTGTACTCGCTACAGGTTAGTAATTTAAACAAATGTAAACTGAAATGAACAACAATAAACACATCCAAACTAAATTGAGCTGTACTGAACTAACCTAAACTAAACAGCACGGGAGTGAACTGAAGTGCACAAAACTAAACTAAACTGAATTGCATTACACCAAACTAAAATAAGCTAAACTAAAGTAATCTAAAGTAAGCTAACCTCAGCTCAAGATTACCTGACCCTAACCACTCAACCCAACATAAACTTACTCAACTTCATTCATCCCATCATCCGCAATGCTTAACCCGATGATTCCTGCTTCACTCACTACCACTTCCCTCCTTGAGCAGCCTACTGTGGAGGACGCCTGCTCCTCTCACTGACGGGGTTTCTGCTGCAAGTTTGTCGACATGAAACATTAACCCAGCTCCTCTGGCCTCCAGCGTTATTCCAACATTGACTGTCACCTGCCCTTCAGTGTTTTGGGAGTAAAATTAAGAATATGTTGAACCATTATACATTTACCGGGGCCACCGTAGCTATCGTATCCATATGACTTTCCTGTGGGAGAAACAGACTTGTGTGAATAATATTTTGCAGGATTTAATTCAAAAATGTACATTTAAACTCGGTCGGATGCAGTTTATATCTTGGTTATGGAATCTTGGAGTATGATCCCTCGTCAGTCTCTCAGCTAGTAACCTCACCTGATCCAGCAGTGTGTAATATATTTAACCGGCTTTCAACAAATGAATGCCATTGTGCCCAATTTTAAAGGAAGAGCCTCGATGGTTTGTCGAATAAATAATCAGAGCATGTCAAACGCAGAGCAGGTCAACTAGCACTGTGGATAAATATAGTCTATGATCGCGTGTTCTTGGCTCGGGCCCAAAACCTTTCCAACCAAAAAAACACATCCCTTAATCAGGGAAGTAATGATGAACCCACGCTGCAATTTGGTTAGTGAGCATGGTGTATAGTTCTGGTCAAAAGAGGTATGTGGAGGTTTTAGAAAGGATGCATGCGAGGTTTTCCACAACGAGTCCTCAGTTAGTGTGTGCTCGCTACAGGTTAGTAATTTAAACATATGTAAACTGCAATGAACAACAAAAAACAAATCCAAACTAAATTAAGCTGTACTGTACTGCACTAACCTATGCTAAACAGCACGAACGTGAACTGAAGTGCACAAAACTAAACTAAACTGAACTGCATTACACCAAACTAAAATAAGCTAAACGAAAGTAATCTAAAGTAAGCTTACCTTAGCTCAAGCATACCCGACCCTAACCACCCAACCAAACATAAACTTACTCAACTTCATTCATCCCATCATCCGCAATGCTTAACCCAATAACTCCTGCTTCACTCACTACCGCTTCACTCCTTCAGCAGCTTACTGTGGGGGACGTATGCTGCTCTCACTGATGGGGTTTCTGCTGCAAGTTTGTCGACATGAAACATTAACCCAGCTCCTCTGGCCTCCAGCGTTATTCCAACATTGACTGTCACCTGCCCTTCAGTGTTTTGGGAATAAAATGAAGAATATGTTGAACCATTATACATTTACCGGGGCCACCGTAGCTATCGTATCCATATGACTTTCCTGTGGGAGAAACAGACTTGTGTGAATAATATTTTGCAGGAATTAATTCAAAAATGCACATTTTACCTCGGTCGGATGCAGTTTATATCTTGGTTATGGAATCTTGGAGTATGATCCCTCGTCAGTCTCTCAGCTAGTATCCTCCCCTGATCCAGCAGTTTCTAATATATTCAACCGGCTTTGAATAAATGAATCCCATTGTGCCTAATTGTAAAGGAAGAACCTCGATGGTTTGTCGAATAAATAATCAGAGCAAGGCAAACGCAGAGCAGGTCAACTAGCACTGTGGATAAACAAAGTCTATGATCACGTGTTCTTGGCCCGGGCCCAAAATCTTTCCAACCAAAAAAACACATCCCGTATTCAGGGAAGTAATGTTGAAGCCACGCTGCAATTTGGTTAGTGTGCATGGTGTATAGTTCTGGTCACAAGAGGTATGTGAAGGTTTTAGAAAGGATGCATGCGAGGTTTTCCAGAACGAGTCCTCAGATAGAGTGTACTCGCTACAGGTTAATAATTTAAACAAATGTAAACTGAAATGAACAACAATAAACAAATCCAAACTAAATTGAGCTGCACTGAACTGCGCTAACCTAAACTAAACAGCAGAAAAGTGACCTGAAGTGCACAAAACTAAACTAAACTGAATTGCATTGCACCAAACTAAAATAAGTTAAGGGAAAGTAATCTAAAGTAAGCTAGCCTCAGCTCAAGTTTACCCGACCCAAACCAATCAACCCAACATAAACTTACTCAACTTCATTTATCCCATCATCCGCAATTCCTAACCCAATGACTCCTGCTTCACTCACTACCGCTTCCCTCCTTCAGCAGCTTATTGTGGGGGACGTATGCTCCTCTCACTGACGGGATTTCTACTCAAGGTTGCCGACGTGAAACATTAACGCTGGTCCTCTGGCCTCCAGCGTTATTCCAACATTGACTGCCACCTGCCCTTCAGTATTTTAGGAATAAAATGAAGAATATGTTGAACCATAATCCATTTACCTGAGCCACCGTAGTTATCGTATCCATATGACTTTCCTGTGGGAGAAAAAGACTTGTGTGAATAATATTTTGCAGGAATTATTTCAAAAATGTACATTTTACCTCAGTCGGATGCAGTTTATTTCTTGGTTATGGAATCTTGTAGTATGATCCCTCGTCAGTCTCTCAGCTAGTATCCTCCACTGATCCAGCAGTTTCTAATATATTTAACCGGCTTTGAACAATTGAATGCCATTGTGACCAATTCTAAAGGAAGAACCTCGATGGTTTGTCCAATAAATAAACAGAGCAAGTCAAACGCAGAGCAGGTCAACTGGCGCTGTGGATAAATAAAGTCTATGTTGGTGTGTTCTTGGCTCGGGCCCAAAACGTTTCCAACCAAAAAAACACATCCCGTATTCAGGGAAGTAATGTTGAAGCCACGCTGCAATTTGGTTAGTGTGCATGGTGTATAGTTCTGGTCACAAGAGATATGTGCAGGTTTTAGAAAGGATGCATGCGAGGTTTTCCAGAACGAGTCCTCAGTTAGTGTGTACTCGCTACAGGTTAGTAATTTAAACAAGTGTAAACTGAAATGAACAACAATAAACAAATCCAAACTAAATTGAGCTGTACTGAACTGCACTAACTTAAACTAAACAGCAGAAAAGTGACCTGAAGTGCACACAACTAAACTAAACTGAATTGCATTGCACCAAACTAAAATAAGCTAAGGGACAGTAATCTAAAGTAAGCTAGCCTCAGCTCAAGCTTACCCGACCCAAACCACTCAACCCAACATAAACTTACTCAACTTCATTCATCCCATCATCCGCAATGCTTAACCCGATGATTCCTGCTTCACTCACTACCGCTTCCCTCCTTGAGCAGCCTACTGTGGAGGACGTCTGCTCCTCTAACTGACGGGGTTTCTGCTGCAAGTTTGTCGACATGAAACATTAACCCTGGTCCTCTGGCCTCCAGCGTTATTCCAACATTGACTGTCACCTGCCCTTCAGTGTTTTGGGAATAAAATGAAGAATATGTTGAACCATTATACATTTACCGGGGCCACCGTAGCTATCGTATCCATATGACTTTCCTGTGGGAGAAACAGACTTGTGTGAATAATATTTTGCAGGAATTAATTCAAAAATGTACATTTTATCTCAGTCGGATGCAGTTTATTTTTTGGTTATGGAATTTTGGAGTATGATTCCTCGTCAGTCTCTCAGCTAGTATCCTCACCTGATCCAGCAGTTTCTAATATATTTAATCGGCTTTGAACAATTGAATGCCATTGTGCCCAATTGTAAAGGAAGAACCTCGATGGTTTGTCGAATAAATAAACAGAGGTAGTCAAACGCAGAGCAGGTCAACTAGCACTGTGGATAAATAAAGTATATGATGATGTGTTCTTGGCTCCGGCCCAAAACCTTTCCAACCAAAAAAACACATCCCGCAATCAGGGAAGTAATGTTGAAGCCACGCTGCCATTTGGTTAGTGTGCATGGTGTATAGTTCTGGTCACAGGAGGTATGTGGAGGTTTCAGAAAGGATGCGTGCGAGGTTTTCCAGAACGAGTCCTCAGTTAGTGTGTACTCGCTACAGGTTAGTAATTGAAGCCAATGTAATCTTCAATGAACAACAATAAACAAATCAAAACTAAATTAAGCTGTACTGAACTGCACTAACCTAAACTAAACAGCACGGGAGTGAACTGAAGTGCACAAAACTAAACTAAACTGAACTGCATTACACCAAACTGAAATAAGCTAAACGAAAGTAATCTAAAGTAAGCTAACCTCAGCTCAAGCATACCTGACCCTAACCACTCAACCCAACATAAACTTACTCAACTTCATTCATCCCATCATCCGCAATGCTTAACCCGATGATTCCTGCTTCACTCACTACCGCTTCCCTCCTTGAGCAGCCTACTGTGGAGGACGTCTGTTCCTCTCACTGACGGGGTTTCTGCTGCAAGTTTGTCGACATGAAACATTAACCCTGGTCCTCTGGCCTCCAGCGTTATTCCAACATTGACTGTCATCTGCCCTTCAGTGTTTTGGGAATAAAATGAAGAATATGTTGAACCATTATACATTTACCGGGGCCACCGTAGCTATCGTATCCATATGACTTTCCTGTGGGAGAAACAGACTTGTGTGAATAATATTTGGCAGGAATTAATTCAAAAATGTACATTTTATCTCAGTCGGATGCAGTTTATTTTTTGGTTATGGAATTTTGGAGTATGATTCCTCGTCGGTCTCTCAGCTAGTATCCTCACCTGATTCAGCAGTTTCTAATATATTTAACCGGCTTTGAACAATTGAATGCCATTGTGCCCAATTGTAAAGGAAGAACCTCGATGGTTTGTCGAATAAATAAACAGAGGTAGTCAAACGCAGAGCAGGTCAACTAGCACTGTGGATAAACAAAATCTATGATGACGTGTTCTTGGCTCGGGCCCAAAACGTTTCCAACCAAAAAAACACATCCCGTATTCAGGGAAGTAATGTTGAAGCCACGCTGCAATTTGGTTAGTGTGCATGGTGTATAGTTCTGGTCTCAAGAGGTATGTGAAGGTTTTAGAAAGGATGCATGCGAGGTTTTCCACAACTAGTCCTCAGTTAGTGTCTACTCGCTACATGTTAGTAATTTAAACAAATGTAAACTGAAATGAACAACAATAAACAAATCCAAACTAAATTGACCTGTACTGAACTGCACTAACCTAAACTAAACAGCAGAAAAGTGACCTGAAGTGCACAAAACTAAACTAAACTGAATTGCATTGCACCAAACTAAAATAAGCTAAGGGAAAGTAATCTAAAGTAAGCTAGCCTCAGCTCAAGCTTACCCGACCCAAACCACTCAACCCAACATAAACTTACTCAACTTCATTCATCCCATCATCCGCAATGCTTAACCCGATGATTCCTGCTTCACTCACTACCGCTCCCTCCTTGAGAAGCCTACTGTGGAGGACGTCTGCTCCTCTCTCTGACGGGGTTTCTGCTGCAAGTTTGTCGACATGAAACATTAACCCTGGTCCTCTGGCCTCCAGCGTTATCCCAACATTGACTGTCACCTGCCCTTCAGTGTTTTGGGAATAAAATGAAGAATATGTTGAACCATTATACATTTACCGGGGCCACCGTAGCTATCGTATCCATATGACTTTCCTGTGGGAGAAACAGACTTGTGTGAATAATATTTTGCAGGAATTAATTCAAAAATGTACATTTTATTTCAGTCGGATGCAGTTTATTTTTTGGTTACGGAATTTTGGAGTATGATTCCTCGTCAGTCTCTCAGCTAGTATCCTCACCTGATCCAGCAGTTTCTAATATATTTAACCGGCTTTGAACAATTGTAAAGGAAGAACCTCGATGGTTTGTCGAATACATAAACAGAGGTAGTCAAACGCAGAGCAGGTCAACTAGCACTGTGGATAAATAAAGTCTATGATCACGTGTTCTTAGCTCGGGCCCAAAACGTTTCCAACCAAAAAAACACATCCCGTAATCAGGGAAGTAATGTTGAAGCCACGCTGCAATTTGTTTAGTGTGCATGGTGTATAGTTCTGGTCACAGGAGGTATGTGGAGGTTTTAGAAAGGGTGCGTGCGAGGTTTTCCAGAACGAGTCCTCAGTTAGTGTGTACTCGTTACAGGTTAGTAATTTAAGCCAATGTAAACTGAAATGAACAACAATAAATAACTCAAAACTAAATTAAGCTGTACTGAACTGCACTAACCTAAACTGAACAGCACGAAAGTGAACTGAAGTGCACAAAACTAAACTAAACTGAACTGCATTACACCAAACTAAAATAAGCTAAACGAAAGTAATCTAAAGTAAGCTAACCTCAGCTCAAGCATACCTGACCCTAACCACTCAACCCAACATAAACTTACTCAACTTCATTCATCCCATCATACGCAATGCTTAACCCGATGATTCCTGCTTCACTCACTACCGCTTCCCTCCTTGAGCAGCCTACTGTGGAGGACGTCTGCTCCTCTCACTGACGGGGTTTCTGCTGCAAGTTTGTCGACATGAATCATTAACCCTGGTCCTCTGGCCTCCAGCGTTATTCCAACATTGACTGTCACCTGCCCTTCAGTGTTTTGGGAGTAAAATTAAGAATATGTTGAACCATAATACATTTACTGGGGCCACCATAGCTATCGTATCCATATGACTTTCCCTTTGGAGAAACAGACTTGTGTGTATAATATTTTGCAGGAATTAATTCAAAAATGTACATTTTACAGCAGTCGGATGCAGTTTATTTCTTGGTTATGGAATCTTGGTGTATGAACCCTCATCAATCCTTCAGCGGGTCCCTGAGCTGATCCAGTCATCTGCTAATATATTTAACCAGCTTTGAACAATTGGATGCAATTGTGCACAATTATAAAAGAAGAATCTTGGTGGGTTAACGAATAAATAAACAGAGCAGGTCAAACGCTAAGCAGACCAACTTGCATCTGTGGAGAAATAAATTATAAAAGAACCTGGTCTGGGATCGGGCAGAAATCTTCACATATTATTACTACATCCGTAATCATGGTAGTCATGACACAGCCTGAGAGCAGTTTGATTGGCGTGTATTGTGTTCAGTTCTAGTCAGCGTAATACAAGAAGGTTGTGGAGATTCAGGGTAGAGTGTATGTTGACCAGAATTATTAGTAGATTAAATGGTACTAGCTTCATGTTACTGAACCAAATTGTACCAAAACTAAGCTGAACTGCTCTGAAATAAACTGCACTAATAACTGCACGACACGAAACTTAGCTGGATTAAAGGAATCTCAACTGCACTAAATTAAACAGGAAGGAACTGTATTGTGCTGCACTAAACTAAATTAAACTAACCTAACCGAAACCAAACTAAATTACACTGTACCACACTATATCATACCACAGGAAACCAAACCACGCTCAACTCAACGCAACGCAACTCATTACACACAAATGAACTGAAACAGTGCTTAACCATTTTTATTCACAAAAATGGATTTAATCAATTAGTTACATTGGTAACTACATGTAGAATACAAAACGATACGAACAAACTCACCACCATCATACAATAAAATTAAATATTCGTACAGAACTATTACCCCTTTATGAAGGATGCATTCCACCCCCCGCGGCGCCCAGTGCTCCCGGGAATCCCCAAGGGTGCCGGCGGACATCATTTTGTCCCTCCTTAGCACCACCCGGACGAGGCCGTGATCGCGGAAAAGGTGAAGACAGCCGGGTGGCGAATCTCTCTTCTACCAAGCGCCATGATTCGCAGAGGGCCAGCTAGGCGAGGCCCTGGAGCAACGGAACTAGGACCGTTCCCAGCCAAAACGCTCAGGGTACCCAAAGATGAGTTTGTCGGATGTGAGTGAAGCCAGAAAGCAAGCTGCTTCCCCTTTGGATATTGGAACAGTCTGCAACCTCACACACTCTATAAAAAGGTGGAATACACTAATGCAGCCCGCATATGTAGCAGGCGGTTGGCGAGTCTGTGAATCGGGAGAGAAAGAGGTTGCTTGGGACTCCTCGGTGTAGGACCCTCCACAACAGGCCCCCGATGTAATGGGGGAATGCGCAGAGGGAGCTCCATTGGGGGCCCCTCTCTCAGCCACAATGCACAATCTTTAACCCTAGGATTCCTCCTAAATTCACTCCCCTTACTCTCCTTGAACAGCCAACCGTGAGGGAATTCTGCTATTCTCACTGTCGGAGTTCCTACTGGCAGGTCGCCGACATGAAATATTAACGTGCCTCTGTCCTCCTGCGTTATTACAACATTCACTGTCACCTGTCCTTTCGTATTTTGGGAATAAAATTAAGAATATTTTGAACCACAATAATATTACCGGAGTCACCGTAGGTTTCCGGTCCATATGATCTTCCTGTGTGAGAAACAGACTGGCGTGAATAATGTTGGCTGGAATTAATTAAAAAATGTACATTTTTACTGTCGGATACAGTTTATTTATTAGTTATGGAATCTAGAAGGATGACACCTCAGCGCGTGCCTGAAATGATCCAGCTATCTGCTAATATATTTAACTGACTGCGATATCGGATGCAATTGTGCACAATTATGAAGGAATAATTGTGGTGGGTTATCGATTAAATAAACAGAGCAGGTGAAACGCTGTGCAGGTCAACTTGCATATGTGGAGAAAGAAAGTTGAAGATGACGTGTTATTGAACCGTCTCCAAACTTCTCAAACTAAAAATACATCCCGTAATCAGGGAAGTCATGATGCATCCACACTGCAATTTGGTTAGGGTATATTGTGTTCAGTTCTGGTCAGAACTGGAATGTGGACGTTTCAGAAAGGGTGCATACGAGGTTTTCCAGAAAGATTCGTCGATTAGTGTGTACTCGCTTCAGCTTAGTAATTTAAACTAATTTATACTGAAATGATCTAAAGTAAACAAAATTAATCTAAATTCAACTAGGCTCAATTGAAATGCACTAACATGAACTAAACTGCACTAAACTGAACTGAGCATCAGGAAACTAAACTAAGCTGAACTGCAACAAACTAAAGTAAACGGAACTAAATTAACCAAACTAATCAACACTTCATCGCAATGCTCAATCCTAGGATTCCTGCTTCATTCACTGCTCCTTCCCATCATTAAGAGCCAAATGTGAGTGAATTATGCTCCTCTCACTGACGGGGTTTCAACTGACAGGTCGCCGACATGAAACATTAACCCTTGTCCTCTGGCCGCCTGCGTTATTCCAACAATGACTGTCACCTGTTCATCGGCGTTTTGGGAATAATATGATGAATGTGTTGAACCACAATCAATTTACCGTAGCCACTGTAGTTATCGTATCTATATGATTTTGCTGTGGGGAAAAACGGGCTGGGTTAATAACAGACTGAATAATGCTTTACTGAATAACTTCAGTAATGAACATTTTAACTCAGTCGGTTGCAGTTTATTTTTTATTTGAAGAATCTTGGAGTATGAGCCGTCGTCAGTCCCTCAGCGAGACCGCAACCGGATCCCGCCATCTGCTAATATATTTAACCGGCTTTGTGCAATAGGATGCAGTTGTGCACAATTACTAACGAAGTCTCTTGCTTGGTTGACGAATATATAAACATGGCAGGTCAAATGCTGAGCAGGCCTACTAGTTTCTGTGCAGAAATAAAGTCCAAGAGTGCGTGTTCTTGGATCGGGCGAAAACCTTCACAACATTATAAATACATTCCGTAGTCGGGGAAGTCATTATGCATCATTAGAGCAATTTGGATAGCGTGTACTGTGTTCAGTTCTCGTCAGCCTAATGCAGGAATGATGAGGAGATTCTGGAAAGAGAGTATCTTGAACAAAATTATTACTAGATTAGTGAGTATTAATTTCAGGTTGCTAAACTAAACTAAACCGAAATGAACCAAAAGTAAGCTGAGGTGCACTGAAATAACCTGAAAAATAGTGCACTAAACAAAACTAAGCTAGATGAAACTAAACTGAACTGCGCTAAATTAAATGCGACGGATCTGTATTTTACTCCACTAAACTAAACTAAACTAAACTAAAGTAAACTAATCTAACCTAAACTAAACTTAACTCAACTGAAGTAAATCAAACCACAGTAAACCACGTTAAACTCTTCGCATCTCAACTGCAATCAACTTAACTCAACCCCACACCTGCATTGCTGAACCACTTTCATTAATAATGATAAATGTAAGCAAATATTTATATTTCTAAATATATGTAGAATACAGAAAAATCCAAACAAACCCACCACCACCATACATTAAATGCAAATACCCATAAATAACAATTGCCCCATCATTGTTACGGATGCATTCCATCCCCCGCGGCGCCCAGCGGTCCCGGACATTGTCGAGGTTGCCGGTGCACTGCGCGTAGTCCCTCTTTAGTACCACACCGCTGGCGGGCGTGACCCTGGAAGAGGGGCAGGCAACCGGTTTGGACGGAGCCCTCTTCAACCTAGAGCAATGACTCGCGTATGGCCAGCTTGGCCAGGCCCTTGAGCAACCCAACCAGGACATCTTCAGCCCTACCGAGTCTAACACGCTGAGGCTGTCTAAAGATGAGGATGGTGAGGGTGAAATTCAGCCAGAAGGCAAGGGACAGCCCCTCTGACTGTTGGAACAAAGGCTGCAACTTCACATAAACGTGGAAAACGGACTGATCCTGCCAGCGAATGTAACAGTTTGTTGGCGAATATATTAATCGGCATAGAAACAGATTGCATGGGACTCCCCCGTGTAGTACTCTCCTCGCCACGTCCCTGTTGTAAAGGGAGCCAATCCATGAGTAGAGGAACCTCTACTGGGGGGGCCTGTCAGAGCCAAAAGGCACAATCCCTATCCCTAGGATTCCTCCTTCATTCACTACACCTTCCCTCCTTGAACAGCTAACCGTGAGTGAAATCTGCTCTTCTCACTGACGAGTTTCTATTGGCAGGTCGCCGAAATCATACATTAACCCTGGTCCTCTGGCCTCCTGCGTTATTCCAATATTGACTGTCAGCTGTCCTTCAGTGTCTTTGAAATCAAATGTAGAATACTTGGAACCACAAATAAATTTACCTGAGCCACCGTAGTAATCGTATCCATATAGCTTTCCTGTGGGAGAAAGAGAGTGGTGTGAATAATGTTTGCAGCAATACATTCGGAAATGAACATTCAAATTCGGTCGGATGCAGTTTATTTCTTGGTTATGGCATCTTAGGGTAAGATGTACCGTTAGTCTGTGAGGTAGTCAGTGTACTAACCCAGCCATTTACTAATGATTTAGCCCTGTTTAATATGTAAATGATATGAGGCGGAAATAGAGCAGACAGTCAGAAACCTTTCTTTTCACGATGATGGAAATATTAAAGACTAGCGGTCATAACTATAGGCTCAGATGGGGAACGCTTGAAGGGAAAGTACGGCATCAGTGGTGCAACGGTATAGTCGCTGCTTCACAACGCCAGCGATCCGGGTTCGATTCTGACTACGGGTAGTGTCTGTACGGAGTTTGTACGTTATCCACATGACCTAGTTTCTTTCCCCGGGTGCTGCGTTTTACTCCCACACTCCAAATATGTACGGATTTGTCGGTTAATAAGATTTCGTAAACATTGGAAGTTGTCCCCAGAGTGTAGGGTAGTGCTAATGTATTGAGATAGCTGGTCGACGCTGACTCGGTGGTCCGAAAGGTCTGTTTCCATGCTGTATCTCAAAAGCAAAATACATTTACGGATGGTCTGGGAGTGGTGGTGGAGGGAGATATGAGGGTGCTTCATCTACTTTGCTGTTGTACATTCCTAACGGCAGGTGATTAACATGAAAAATTAACTCCGCTTCCACTTGCTTGGCATAATTCTAGCATTTACTCATTTAAATTAATTGGTCAACTTGCGCAGCAGACTGTGGATTGTTTGTCATCAACTGCCACGAGATGGCGAACCTCCACTTGGAATATATTGAAGTCTGAAGAAGGGTCTAGACCCGAAACGTCGCCTATCGTCCAGTCTGAAGAAGGGTCTCGACTCGAAACGTCGCCTATCTCCTTCGCTCCTTAGATGCTGCTGCACCCGCTGAGTTTCTCCAGCTTTTTGTGTAACCCTCCTCTTGGAATATAATGCTTAATTTTGGTCACCCTGCTTGTGGAAGGACGGAATTTAGCCGGAGTGTGTGCACAGAAGTTGTAGCAGGATGTTGCGAGCACTTGAAGGCTTGAGATATAGGAACTGATTGGGCAGCCTACGACTTTATTCCTTGGAGCTCTAGAGGGAATAGATTAGTCGAATATTCTGAAATGTACCCAAAACAGGGTAATCAAGAACCAGAGGACATAGGTTTAGATAGACACAAAGTGCTGAACGACCTCAGCGGGTGAGGCAGCATCTCTGTTGAAAAGGAATAGGCGCGTTTCGGTATAAGCATGGAATCCGTGTCGACCAATGATCTCCCCGTAACACTATCCTACACACAATTGACAGTTTTCAATTTTCCCGAAGCCAATTCACCTACTAATCTACACGCATTTGGGACGTGCAGTGGAACCAGGGCACCATTAGGAAACGCACGTGGCCACAGGGACAACATACAACCTCTGTACTGACAGCACCCGAGGTTAAGCTCGAAACCCGGTTTCTGCAGCTGTGGGGCAGCATCTCTACCGTGACATCACTGTACTGCCACATGCAGAGATTAGAATATTTACCATAGCCATCGTGTCCGTATCCACCGGATTGACCGTATCCACCATCGTATCCAGCGTGCACGCCATGCCCGCCATATCCACCTTTTCGACCATAACCGTGGTACCCACCGTACCAATTATACCAGGGCCAGCCTCCTGTGGGAGTAACACACAGGCATGGATATTGTTTGCAGAAATAAGTCGGAAATAAACGTCACTCAGTCGGTGTGTTTTTTTTTCTCTTTTAACTGGTGAATCATGTGTTACGGTGGATTGTCAGTCATAGACTCACAGTGCCAAAATACACGCAAACAGGCTCTCTGGCCCGACTTTCCCGTGCCGATCAAGTTGCCACATCTAGACTTGTCCCGCCCGTTCGCATTGTGCCCAATAATAGTCTCTCAGCAAGATCGTGATTTGTCCCCAGCAGTAGCTACTATTTTACCAGATGCTGAGCTACAGGTTAGCCAAGTGGCGGAGCTGATAAAACCACTTAGAACCGTGAATATTGGATACAGTAAGTCAGAAGTGCACATTTCAACTCAGTGAGAGGCTGTTTTTTTAAATTAAAACTTGGGGTAAGTCGGATCATCAATCTCTCCGCGAGGCCCTGATATCATCTACGTGTTTTCTAACACTCTAGGACACATGGTGATGGACCTACCCAGCAGGTCAGGCAGCATATCTGTAAAAATGGCTCGCAATCGATTTGGGTTGGAACCCTTCTTCATTTTGACCCGAGTCCTCACCATCAAGTCTCATCCATCATTGATTCATGGCTTATCTATTATTCCCTCGCAACCCAATTATCTTGCCATTTCCCCATAATCCCTGTCACATGTAGTAATGACGAATCTATCAACATCCACCTTAAACATATCCAATGAATTGGCATCTACAGCCATCTATGACAATGAATTCCACCGAATAAACACACCCTAAAAAAATAAATGTTTCCTCGTCTCATTTCTAACGACACTTACTTTTATTCTGATTATGGCCTTTGTTCCTACATTGTATCACTAATGAAAATACCCTGTCCATAATCCACTCTATCCACGCCTTTCACTATTCTATCATTTTCAATGAGGTCCCCCTCATCTTAAATTCCAGCGAAAACAGGCCCAGTGCCGTCTAACGCTGAATTTACTTTAACCCAAACGTTCATGGGATCGGGTGGATCCTTTTCCAATTTCGTCCGGAAAAGTCACCTCCTTGTTCTCCAGTGATGTGTCCTTTAGTTTAAACCAGTATCTGTCATTGGTCTACATTTTTCTAACACTTTGCTTGGCTTAAACTATGGGATGGGATGAGGAGAGTCTTTGATAACTGACAATATTGTTGCACTTGGCACGCCAAATTGCCCCCAGAAGCCTGCATTTGGTCCATTGCTCTCCAATCCCTTCCGTATCAACATATCTTTCCAAAAATTATAAATATTGCGTGAAGCACGAGCTGGTTAGGTTTAGAGATGCAGAATGGAAACAGATCCTCGGGCCACCGTCCACGTCGCCTATCGATCACCCGCCCACACTACTTCTATGTTATCCCTCTTTCGCATTCAATCTCTACACACAAGGGACAATTTCCAGAGGATCTATTAACCTACGTTGAAATTAATGGAGAATAAATTAAGAAATAAATGAATTACGATTGCCACCCTATCCGTGCGATTTCCCTATTGATGAAATAGATTATAATAAGCCTTGTTTGTGGAGAGAACGTGCCCATTCGGCACAGATAGGTTAGGATAAAACTCGCTGTGAGGCGGCGACTCTACCAGCTGCGCCACAGTTAAAAAAAATGTGCTTTAATTAGAGAGAGGTTTTAAACCCGTGTTAAAAATTCCACAAACCAGTATTCTGTTGATCTTAAATTGAAAGATAAACAGAACGAAAAACATTACCTCCGTATCCGTATACAAGTGGATAAGAATCTGTGAAAGAAACAGAATTATGTCATTATTGTATTGAAGAATCGTGGAAATAACCACTATTCAAGCACAGGCCCAATGCTTCACCACCATACCATTTCCCAAAAGATCGACAGATAGGAAAGACTAACTTTCCCACATAGACAAGGAATACCTCCAGCGAGGCAACAGAGGGACCTGCTGTTAATCAATTCATGTTACCAAATTCACTGTTCCTGTTCTCATGCAATTCATTCAAGGTGGACCACGTCCTTTTTACTTTCCATTCAATGTCTGTCTAGTGTAACATACCTTTGTTTAAGAAAGAACGAATGGCAAATGCTGGAAAAATGGAAGGTTGACAAATATGCTGGAGAATCTCAGCGGGTGAGAGAGCAAATGGAGCGAAGGAATAGGTGACGATTCGGGTCGAGACGCTTCTTCAGACTTATATGGGGGTGGGGGGGGGGGGGGGTACTGGAAGAAGAAAGGAAGAAACGTAGATAGTGGGCTGTGAGAGAGCTCGGGAAAAGAGGGGAAAGAGGCAGAAAGCAACTACTTCCTGCAATTGGACACGTCAATGTTCATACAGCTCACGTGTAAACTGCCCAATCAAAATATGAGGTGCTGCTCCTCCAATTTGCGGTGGGACTCACGTTGGCCGTGGTGAAGACCCAGGACCGAAAGGTTGATTTCGGAAGGGGAGGGCGAGATGAAGTGCAGAGCCACCGGGAGATAAGGTTGGTTATTGCGAACTGAGAGGATTTGTGGGGGAAGCGATCGTCAAGCCTCCGCTTTTTCTCGCCGACGTAGAGCAGCTGACAACTAGAGCAGCGGATGCAATATATGAGGTTGGAGGAGGTGCAGTTGAATCTCTGCCGCACCTGGAAGGTGTAAGTCATAAGTTCTAGGAGCAAGATTACGCCATTCTACACAGCAACTCTACTCCGCTATTCATATCTGGCTGTTTAATATCTCCCTGTCGAACCCATTCTCCTGCCTTCGCTCCATAACCCCTAGCTTACTTCCTAATCAAGAATCTGTGAACATCCACCTTAGAATAATACATTGACGTGTCCATCGCAGCCCTTTGTCCCTAACAACTTTCATCAACTTCCAAAGATAAGCTGTGGAACACATTTCAACATAAAGCATCACAGCTTGCTTTGCGAACAGCTCCATCAAAGACTGAAAGGAATTGCAGCGAATTCTGGATGCAGCACAGACCATCACAAAAACCACCCTTCTATCGACTCAATTTACAGCAATGCTAGCAGCATAATGAAGGACGAGTCGCAACCCGGCCACACTCTCCTCTCCGCTCACCGTTCTGGAAAGAGGTAGAGAAGTGTCAAAACGCATACCTTCGTATTCGCGAATGTATTCTTTTCAACTGTTATGAGGCAACATAACAGTCCTACCAACGACCAGAGAACTGGCCTGAACCACTATCTACCTCAAGGGGACCAACAGACTATTTGTGATCAGAATTTGTTGGCTTCGTCTTGCACTGAACGTTGTTCCATTTATCATCTATCTGTACACTGAGTACGGCCCGATTGTAACCATGTATAGTCTTTCCGATGACTGGTTAGCACGCACCAAACGCTTTCCACTGTGTCTGGGCACGTGACAATAAACTAAACTCAAACTGAATCTCGGACACCTTTGATCTCCAGGTACCTCCTCAGTCAAAGACTTACCGACGGCGTTGGCTGCAATGAGGACAACCAGGAGGAGACAAAGGGCCGACATGTTCGCGGTGAGTTGTCAGACTCGTGGTGATGTGTTCTGTGTAAACCAGGCCTTTTATTTGCTTCAGAACCACCTCACCATGACGTTGGCTCCATGTGCAACGTGGCATTTGTCAAAAGTAATGAATGTTCACCACTCTAAATTGGGCAAGGATGTGTGAACATGTAACGTACTGGATGCCAAAGAGATAAGAAAATGCAAACATTGGTGCGGTCGAGCGGATACAGAATGTATTGTTTGCAGCCAGTTCAAATGAAACCAACCACGTAAGTCCAGCTTGTTGAACATTACCAAAACATTGACCCCTGGCTGTTCATGTTATTGAACAGTGAATGTGTAAACTGCCGAAGGGTGGCACGGTGGCACAGCTGGTAAAGCTGCTGCCTCACAGCACCAGATAGTCAGGTTCGATCCTGACCTTGGGTGCTGACTTTGTTTAGTTTAGTTTACTTTGGAGATGCAGCATGGAATCAGCTGCTTCGGACCACCGAGTCCGCGGAGACTAGCAACCCTCGTGCACAAGGACCACCCTACACACCAGGGACAAGTAATAATCGTTACCGAAGCCATTAACCTCCAAACCTGCATGACATTGGAATTTGGAATAGAATCGGGGAACCCGGCGAAAACTTACACGCTCACGGGAAAACGTCGAAATTCTGTACTGACATCGCCCATAGTCTGGAATGAACTAAGGTATCTGGCGCTATAAGAAATCAATCCCTCCACTGTGCCACCGTGTGTGTGGAGTTTCCAAATTCTCCCTGTGACCGTTAGCGTTTAGACATATATATGGATAGGAGAGGTTTAGATGAATGCATCACAGTATGGATTCGGTACAGCTCCATCCAAGACAGCAAGACACTGCAGAGAATTTTGGATGCAGCCCAGACCATCACACAAACACAACTCTCTTCCAATGACTCCATTTACACATCATGCTGACACGGCAAGGCCAGCAGCATAATCAAGCATGAGTCGCACTCTGGTCACTCTCTCCTCTCCCATCAGGGTAAAGGTATAGAAGTGTGAAAATGCATATCGCCAGATTCACGAATTGTTTCTACCCAGCTGTTAACAGGCAACAGAACCATGCTACATGCAACTAAAGAATGACACTGAGCTACTATTTATCTCATTTGAGACCATCGGACGATCATTGATTTGACTTTACTGGGCTTTATCCTGCACTAAACATGATTCATGTTTTTCTCTTCCTCGTGTATCTATACACTGTGGATTCCTAGATCATAAAAATGTATTGAGTTACTCCAACACCGTAGTTTATCACCTTCATATAACCAGGCTGAAGGAGTTTCATGATTTCAGTGTCAAAGACCTCTAATGTAAGGGAACATGTACAATAACTCCCTGAAAGTAGCAAAACAAGTAGATAGAGGAGTAAAGATAGCATATGGTAGTCCTGCTTTTATAGCTTGGGTCATTAATTTAAGATTCAAGAAGTCATGATGCAGCTTTAGAGGTCATTGGTCAGTCCGCATTTGTAGCATTGCATGCAATCTGGTCGCACCATTAGAGGAAGGGTGTGGAGGCTATGAAAATAGCGCAGAGTAGATATCCCAGAGTGATACGCACAAGATGCTGGAGAAACTCAGCCGATGAGGCAGCATTTCTGGGGAAATATAGGATGAGTGACGTTTTGCGTCGCGACCCTTCGTCAGATCCTTTACCAGAATGTTGCCTAGATTAGGAGGTATTAGCGTCAATCAGAGATTGGACCGACTTGGATTGTTTTCTCTGGAACGCTGGATGTTGCGGGGACACCAGATAGAAGAGTATATAATAAAGTTAGATTTTTTTTTTCCCAGAATGGAAATATCAAATAATAGCATGGATAACTTGAAGGTAAGTGTTAGATAGTTTAAAAGCAATGTCCGTGGAAAGTTTGTTCTACACTGAGGGTGGTGGGGGGTCTGGGGTGTTGGTGGAGACAGGTATGTTAGCTGGGTTTAATAAACATTTGGATAGGCAGATATATGTATGTGCAAGGAATAGAGGAATATGGTTTATGTGTAGCTAGAGAAGTGATAGTCTGGGCATAATGTTAGGCACAATTTTTGGGCTGAACGGCCTGCTCTTGTACTGCACTGTTTCTAAATCTGCGTTTTCATGTGTCCATGGGTTTTATTGGAAAATTATAGACATTGCAGTTCCTTTCACGGATGGTGCAATTCGGCGGTGTACGAAATGCATGTTTAGCTTCATAGATGTATTTATGTTAATGTGACATTGGCACGTTTAAGCCATTCGGGTTATCTATATAGCGAACACACTACAATTTGCCTACAGTCGCAACAGATCAATGGGGGGAGCGATGACGCTGGCTCTCCACTCTGTGCTGGTGCACTTGGACAATAATATCACAAACGTCAGGCTGTTGTGCCGATGGCATCAACGCCGCATTTATTAGGCCCTCCTATATGTACACCTTGCAGTTGACATTGGGAATGCACTAAATCAAAGAGTCACACAGCACGAAAACATGCCCTTCATATCAACTCGTCTATGGCGACCAAGATGCCCCATCCATTCTACTTACTTTTCCCCCACACGTTTGGCACATATCCCTCTAGATGTTTCCTCTCCATGTACTTGGCCAAATAATTTGAGAAACAGATAAGATAACCTCAACTTTGCGGCGACAGGGTGGCGCAGTAGTAGAGTTGCGGCCATGCAACACCAGAGACCAGAGTTCGATATTGACCACCGGTGCATTCTGTAAATTATTTGAACGTTCTCCCTGTGACCGTTTAGGTGGACTGCGGGTGCTCCGCATTCCACCACGCTCCAAAGACGCGCAGATGTTTTTTGGCCCATTTGGCTTCGGTCAAATAAATAAACTGTCCCTAGTGTGTACGATATTGGTAATGTACGTTACTCGCTGGTCGGCCCAGACACGGTCAACTAAATCAAACTAAACTAAACCAAACATGGCATATGTGGCCCATAGTTTAATTGTCCCTTTGGCATGCTACATTCATACAAGAAATGTGAGGTGTTGCAATTTCTGCAGTGTAGCAGTGTAATAGTGGGTTAACCTGCATATTGAATGGTAGGGCTATAGCGAGTGTTGTAAAACAGTGGGGTCACGGAGCGCAGGTACATCATTCCTTGAAGGTGGTTGCACAGGTAGATAGGTGGGGGTGGGGGGGTGTGGGGTAGGGGGGACCCAAAATCATTTTGGCACATTTTCCTTCTTTTTTCGTCAGAGTATTGAGTGTAGAAGTTGCGGGGTCATGTTGCGTTATATAATGTGTTGATGAGGCCGAATTTAGAGTATTGTGTTCAGATCTTTGCACCTTGTTGTAGAACGGTGTTGTCAATTTGGAAAGGATACAGAGAAGATTTACGAGGATGTTACCAGGCCTCCAAGACCTGTGCTATCGAGAGAGGTGTAGCAGGCTGTGACAATATTCTTTGCATGCAGGAGGACGACGGGTGATCTTACAGAGGTGCACAAAGTAATGAAATGAATAGATCTGGCAGACGCACTGTCTCTTGCCAAGATGAGTGGAATCGAGAACCAAAGGTCATAGCTTTAACGTGAAGGAGAACATATTTAATAATAATCCGTGGGGTAATGTTTTCAAACAAAGCGTGGTGGGTGCATAGAACGAGCTGCCAGAGAGGTTAGTTGAGACAGGGACTATTGCACCGTTTAGATACAATTAGATAGGTACATGGACACGGCAGGTTTAGAGGGATTTAAGTCAAACACAGGCAGGTGAGACAATTGTAGAGGGACATGTTGGACGTCCTTGGTAAGTTGGCATGAAGGCCCTGTTTGCACATTGCACGAATCCAGGACTGTGACTCATACGCATGTGACACCTTTCTTCATGCTCACTTGCACTTGGCACTGCCATCACGCCACGTTGTTGCCCCAAACTTGGCAGACGAGGGAGCCTGCAAAGGAACTGGACGAACATTGTGTTTTCTTTCTACTTGAGATAATCATCTAAGAACAGTGTGCCCCTGATTTCATTTGACATCTTCAAACAATCCATCAGCACTCATGAGCTGTTGCCGATGAGATCTGCTACACTGTTTCAATTTTTAAGGTGGCAATTAATTCTGCATTGTAAAATTGATTGCACCGGAAAGCAAATTATCGGGGTGCACCTTGATTGCCCTAGAAAGCAATTTATCGGGGAGTATCGCATCTTGGTTTGGCAACCGCTCCATACAAGACATCAAGAAATTGCAAATAATTGTGGACGCTGCCCAGATCATCACATAAACCAACTTCCATTCTATTGACTCTAGTTACATTTCACGCCACCTCAGCAAGGCCACAGGCACAATCAAGGACACCTGATAAACCGGGCACCGTATTTTCCATCCTCTCCCATCAGACGAGATGTTTCGAAGTGTGAAATCGGACATTTCCCTTCGGCCAACAATGTCCATACCGAGCATGAAGAAATGAAATTAATCTCATCTGTCTGATCCATGTATGTCCCTCCAATCCCTGCAGACATCTGTGTCATACGATCATAGTGTCATGAAATATAGCATTATGGCAATATTGCTCATGCCGCCCTACGTGCCCCATATACATTTTACACACCTGCCTCTATTTCACCCACTAAACCTCTCGTATCCATGTGACCATATACATGTTGCTTAAACATCATGGTAGGACTTGCCTCAGCTACCCCTTCAGGGTAGCTCGTTCCATATACTTATCACACTTTTTGTAAAAAAATCGACTTTGGGTTCCAATAAAATCATTCACCCCCAAATTAAACCTATGTTTTCTGGTTCTTCATTCCCCTACACTGTGTAAAAGGCTATACGCATATTTATATACTTTTAAAACTCTGTGGATGCGTGTGTGTGCGTGTGTGTGCGTGCGTGTGCGTGTGTGTATGTGTGTGCGTGTGTGCGTGTGTGCGTGCGTGCGTGTGTGCGTGTGTGCGTGTGTGTGCCTGCGTGTGTGTGTGTGCGTGCGAGCGTGTGTGTGTGTGTGTATGTGTGTGTGTGTATGTGTGTGTGTGTGTGTGTGTGTGTGTGTGTGTGTGTGTGTGTGTGTGTGTGTGTGTGTGTGTGTGTGTGTGTGTGTGTGAATGTGTGTGAGTGATTTTGCATGTGAAACGTCTCTACTCGAAAACCAGACGCAAAAACGCGGAGATATTTACCATTTCGGTGGGTATTTATCTTATGAGTTCGGAAATTCACACCTTGGTCAATTATTTCCCCAGATTTTGAATATAATTTATTACAATACTCAAACAAAACTATTTGTTTAATCTAAACGGCTCTCACCAGCTGCTGACGTCACAATGCCCACATGCCGACCAATCCGGATCCACCTGCGTCCTGGCACTGCCCGCCGACGCTGTGGATTAAAGGCACAGACATATCGATATAGTTCTGCAGAACAAACATTTTACAACTCCGTTTCGCTGTAGCTTCTCTGTTCTACAGATCTAGGGGCAGCGACTCCACTCACGCTGACCCTTATCATCATGAAGCCCTGCGCGCTCATTCCAGCCGTTGTATTACAGTCTGAAGCCGCTCCTTTCTCTCTCCTCATTTGGCAGCCGGGCTCTCCTCCCGCCACGCTGCCCACGCCCTGCCCATGTGCGCTCGCATCGATCAGCCATGATCACGCAGAATGGCGAGGCTTTCTCGTAAGGTCGAATGGCCTACTCCTGCACCTATTGTCTATTGTCTATTGTATCGACCCGAAACGGCTCCATTCCATCTATCCAGAGATGGTGCGTGTCCCTCTGAGTTACTCCATCTTGTGTGTCCATTTTCGGTGTAATTCAGCATCTACCGTTCCTTCCTACTCATTAACCTATCCATTTTTAGGAAACTGTGAATTCAATTTTCCTCCTTCCAACGAGCTGTCTTAGTAAATCATCTTAACTCACTATGGTTAAAATGCATTAATAATTTATATTTTAGCCCCCCTCCGGTCCTAGATGACCATTGGTTTCTCACTGTATAGAGGACGCCTGTGCTTGACGTTGTGGAACGTGGGAGAACTGATGGACAGACAGCCACCCCAGGTTCCTTGATAGAATTGGACAAGATCAAGTGTCATGGAATCCATGACAACCGGAGACCCGTTTCAACTGCAGCCTTCATCCGCCTTCCTAGCTGTTGTGACGTTCCACTTAGGTCTTTCGCGTGTTTGACCGTGGAGGTCTTGGATGGATTAATCTTTGTCAGAGCCATCCCCCGCAACCTCACCACCATGGGTCGCCCTGCCTGGAGCATAGCTCCAGGCGGCATCGCTCTCAGCATCTCAGGCCTACCCAAATTTCTCCATCACAACAGTCTAACAATCCACGTAGAAGAATGTTAATAAGTCATAAACAAATGTAAAGTATAGTTTATTTTGGAGATAAAGCGCGGACACAATGCGTCGGTGCCAAACAGCGATCCGCACAGTCACACTATCCGACACGCACAACGATCAAGGACCAGTCACATTCCGCTATTGTGACCGTATTATTATTGTCATAACTAAAAATGTATTTAGAAATATAGCGCGGAAATAGGCCCTAAGGCTCATTGAGCCCACGTCGACCAGCCATTACCCCGCGCACTATCGTGCACCCATAGCATATCCTACATATTAACATGTCCTATCTGCAGCAGCTACACCGTGTAACTGAAGCTACTTTTGAAATTGCACATGAGTAAGTAACTGTTTTGTCTAGGTTCCTTTCTACTTCACTCCTTTGCAACCAACTGATTTCAATATTAGCGTGAGAAAATATTCCAAATAATACTTGTTGGAGCATGTCACCGACTAGAAAAGGTCACCTTATCTGATTAGTGGCAATGATCAAGTTCTAGATTAATTAAGCGATAAAAGACTGCAAAATGCTAGTTAAGGCAATGCGAAACAATGTTTGCCAGAGGTCAAGTAAGTTTGCCAGAGGTTAAAGCATTCAAGCTCTCAGTGCAGGAAGAAGAGAAGGAGTAGCAGTCCATGTATCCGAAGATATTATTGACCACCCTGGTCTTTCTTTTTTACCCTGCGAGAATGGTGCATAGTTTATGAACACGCTCCACCAGACTCAGGAACAGCTTCTTCCCGACTGTTATCTGAACGGTCCTTACATAAGTTTGGATAATATCCGACACACGTCTACCCTATTGAGGATAATGGACTGTGTCTATGTTCCACCCATTAGCTCACTATCTGGGGTACAGCCCGATTCATCTCTACACCATTGCAAACATTGGACTTTGTCTATGCAAACTGATGTGCTACAACGCTATGAATACTAGATTAGTTGATTAATTGTTTGGTACGGGTGTCAGGGGTTATGTGTTGAAGGCAGGGGAATGGGATTCATAGGGAAAGACAGATCAGTAGTGACTAAATAGCAGAATAAACTTGATGAACCGAATGGCCTATTTCCGCTCCTATAACATTTGAACTTACGAACAACATACATATTATACACAAATTCTGCCAGAGAAAAATGCATGCTTGTTTAGAATGTGTGTCAGGCATAATGGGGAGATGGTAGGAGAATTGGATTAGGAGGGAAAAATCGATCAGCCACGATTGAATTTCGGATTTTCCAATCCGAAATGGCAGAACACTCCTCCACCACCACATCAGCCTCCTATAACCAAGCCATGTTTCGATGCGCTTCCCCAAAAATGACTCCGATTTCTTGTTCCTAAGTCTACCAGAACCAGGTCCTGAATCTGACAAGAGCCATGTACCTCACGTCGACTGCTCTGCCTTCGTCACTGTTTTAGTTAATTCTTTAAAAAACTAATTCTTGTTTTTGAGAAATGATCTTCCATTTTGATTTCTCTTCACCAGACCCTTCCTTCCCAAGCGATCATATATTCTGCCCAACATATTCTTAAAGTGACACAACGTAGAACCAGCCCGTTTGGCCCAACTTGCGCATACCGGTCAACATGTCCCTGCTGCACTAGACCAACCTGCCCAAGTTTGACCCATAACCCTCCAGACCTGTCATATCCATGTACCTGCCGAACTGCTTCTTACACGTTTATGATTGTCGCATCCATAACGTTCTCTACTGTCAGCTTGTTCCATACAGCCTTTGTGTGAAAATATATCCCCCTCAGATTGCTTTTAAATATTTACCATTCATCTTAAAATGTTCTCCAGGACTTGGAGGGATCACTACCCTCCGGTTTCTAGGCATTGTACGTTCAGGTGGAGTATTATGCCTGTTACTAAATGATTGAAGACAGACACAACAACTTGGCGTAACTCAACGTGCCAGGCAGAATCTCTGGAGAGAAGGAACAGGTGACGTTTCCCGTCGAGACACATCTTCAGTCTGTGTGTCGGGGAAGGGGGAGAGAGAAGTATAAGCGGCACTTCAAAATAACGCTAGATATGCAAAAAGCACCGATGAGAAAGGAAAGGTGAAGCCCACAATGACCCATTGTTGACTGTTGGATTGGTGATAACGAGTTAATACAGACATTGGAACACAACAGGACGATAAGAAAATTAGAACGTCAAATTCGTTGGTGAGGGAAGGAGAGAGAGTGGATTCAAGGGTTACTTGAAGACAGATAAATGAATGTCCATACCGCTGGGTTGTAAGCTTGCCAAGCGAATCATGAGGTGCTGTTCCTCCAAATTACGTTTGACCTCACTCAGACAATGGAGGAGGCCCAGGACAGGGAGGTCAGTGTGTGAATGGGAAGGGGTGTTTAATTGTTTGGCAACCGGGAACTCATTGCAACTTAACAACTAGTGAAAGATCTGGATAGAGTGGGAGTGGAGAGGATGTTCCACCAATGCGAAAGTCTGTCAAATGTTCCTTTAGGAAGATGAGAGTGAAGTTATTTAGACAAACAGTGGTGAATATGCGGAATTGCTTACCACAGAGGGCTGTGGAGGCCAATGGATATTTTTTAAACTTAGATAGATCGATTGTTGATTAGCCTAGTTGGCATGGATTCTGTGGAGAAGGCGTGAGAACAGGTTTGAGAGACTTTATTTTCACGCATGCTTTGCGAGCATTGTAGAGTTTGAAATCGCGCACGACCGGAGTCAGGAACAGCTTCTTCCCGCCTCTTCTCAGGTTCTGATCGACCCGTCCATAAGCTAGCACACTGTCCGATGCACGTCTACCCCATTGAGGACATTGGACTTTGTTATGGACTATCCATTAGATAGTGTCCTGTCCAATTCCTCTCTACCACATTGCAGATATTGGATTTTGCCCAGGCAACTGATATGCTACAACGATAACGATTGCTTGATCATTTGATTAATTGATTAATACGGGTGTCAGGGGTTATGCGGAAAAAACATGCGATGGGGTTGAGAGGGAACGACTGATCAGCCGTGATTGAAAATCAGAATATATTTGGGGGACCGAGTGGCCTAATTCCGATCCAATAACTTATGAACATATGAACTATATTCTGCACACATTATCTTCGTCGCTCTACCTATTGTACTTGAGTTTGACTTGATTGTATCTCTGTACGGTGGATCTGATCTGTTTGGATAGCAATATCCAGAACGAACAATGATTTTTACAGTATCTTGGGTCACGTGATAACAATAAATGTAATACTTAACAAATTATCAGTTTTCGAGATACCGGAGGACCCAGAGGAAACCGGCACTGGTCACAAGGAGAACCTGCAAACTCCACACACACACACGCACACACGCACACACACACACACACACACACACACACACACACACACACACACACACACACACACACGCACGCACACACACACACACACACACACACACACACACACACACACACACACACACACACACACACACACACACACACACAACACCCGACGTCAGTATCGAACACAGGCCTCAGCCGCTCTAACAGCTGCTTTAATGTGCAGCTCATAAAGATATGAAACGCTTCACAAATCTGAGTGAAGTTCTTGCGCAGGGGTCAACGTTCTCTGCATTGTTGCGATTTTAGTGTATTCCCAGGCAAAACGAGCAACCAGTGTATCGAGTGATGGTTTTGAAAGCTGTGCAGCACCCGATGCCTTTTTGCGATGGGCGTGTTTGGCGGTGTGGGCAAGTTGGCATGAAGGGTCAGTGGCATGTGATACCTTTCATTCTCACTTGCGTTTGGTACTGCCCACACGCCACGTTGGTACCTCGACCTTGGCAAATGAGTGAGTCTGAAAAGGAACTGGCTGAAAGTTGGGTCTTCTTTGCACTAAAGGTATTTATCTGAGGGCAGTATTCCTCTTAATTCATTTGCCATCTTCAAATATTCCATCAGAACTCATGAACTGGCGCCGATGCGATCTGCTGTAGTATTTCCATTTGTAACGGGGCTGCGACTTTGCCATTATACAATTTATTGCACTGGAAAGCAGTTTATTGACCTCCCTTCTACTGACTACATTTGCACGTCACGCTGCCTCGGGAAGGTCAACAGCATAATCAAGGACTACTCGCACCCCGGACACCCCATCTTCTCTCCTCTCCCATCGAGTGAGATATATAGAAGTGTGAGAACGCACACCTCTAGTGTCAGGGACAGTTTCTTCCCAGTTATTATCAGGCAACAGTACCATCTCTGGGTCTGAAAAAGGGCCTGGACCCATAACATATCTTATACCTTTTCTGCCGAGATGCTTTCCGACCCGCTGATCCACTCCAGCATTTTGTGTCTATCTTCGGTCACAGCGAGAACTTACAAACTCCGTACGGACAACACCCGTAGTCAGTTTCGAACCCGGGTAACGCAACGGAACAGTCAGCTTCTCTGCACAGAAGGAATATGTGACATTTCGGCTCAAGAACCTTGTTCAGCCGAAGAGCCAGAGGAGAGCGAGACTCGAGATATGGGAGGGTAAGATGTGAAATTGACAGACTAATGCACACGATGCCGGACCACTGGCTGCCTGTATAGCAGCAATTCTCCCGCTGCATCACCGTGCCACGAAGTTGTACAACAGCTTGACTTATGTGTCCCTTTTAGCTGGCTGGTCCAGAACAGAGAAGAGAGCTGGCGAAATAGTAGCAGCTGCTGACCTGATGTGGGCCGACTGAGGCAGATCTTCTGGGGAAAGAGATAATCCATTCCATAGCCAACCTGCTGAATCCTTTTTTGCGGTGAATTTATGTAAAGTGCTACCAGACATCATTTAAAGTGGCATGTCTGCATGCTCTTAGTTTAATTTAGTTAAGTTTCGTTGAGTTCAGTTTAGTTTAAAGATACAGCACGGAATCAGGCTCTTTGTCCAGCGATCCTTGCACATTAACACTATCTTATACACACTTGGAAAAATACGTGCATACACCAAGCCAATTGTCCTACAAACATGCACATCTTTGGAGTGTGGGAAGAAGCTGAAGATCTCGGAGAAAACCCACGCGGTCACGGGGAGAACGTATACACGCCGTATAGACAGCACCCGTAGTCGGGATCGAATCCGGGTCACCGGCGATGCAAATGCTATAAGGCAGTAATTCTACCACGGCGCCGCCGTGCCTAACGTTAGTTTAGAGATACGACATAGAAACCGATCGTCCAGTCCACCAAATCCAACCTAACCATCGGTCACACGTTCTTACTAGTCGTACGTTATCCCACTGTGGCATCCAGTCCTTACTCCCTATGGGAGAATTTTACAGAAGGCCAATTAACCTACAAACCCACACGGCTTTGGGACAAGGAAGGAAACAAGAGCACCCGTTGGTAACGCACGCAGTCAGACGGAGAACGGGTATTATACACACACGCACACACAAATAGCACATGAGGACAGGATGATACCCAGTTCTCTGGTGCTGTGAGGCAGCGGCTCCACTAACACTCTGCTGCTAAACTCTCGTCTTGGGAATCAACACGATAGGTACACTTTTGAAGCAAGTTGGAGCCTCAGACTGCAGAAGCGAGACATTGAAGATGTCCGTGAATACAACAGCCAGTTGATCCGCAGGTTTATTGCGCTCAGGGAGGTACAAGCGTTTGCCCCATATCACTCTAAAAATGTCGTATCCTTGAACCTGTCCAAAAATCGTCTAACGTGGTGCCACAGTAGCAACATTTGCTACTGTAGCAAAGGGAATTTGTGGGGTGCCGCCGTGATGGATTCTTAAAGCATCGTGTACTGGAGCCTACTAGATAGAAGGCAATTCTGGATTTAGTGTTGTGTAATGAACCGGATTTGATAAGGTACCTTGAGGTTAATGGGCCATTAGGAGCTAGTGACCATAACATAATACATTTTAATCTACAATTTGAGAGTGAGAATGGTAAATGATGTGTCAGTATTACAGTTGAAGACAGGGGACTATGGAGCCATGATGGAAGAACTGGCCAAAGTTGACTGAAAAGATACACTGGCAGGTGGAACAACAATGACAGGCATTTCTGGGAACAATATAGAAGGTGCGGGATCATTCCATTCCAAAGAGAAATACATTTCCCAATTCTAGTAAGGGGCGACCGTGGCTGTTAAGAGAAGCTAGGGACAGTATAAAAAATAAAAGAGATGTACAACATAGCAAAGAAGTGCAGAAATCCGGAGGATTGGGTAACGTATAAACAGCAACAGACAAAAACTGAAAAGGCTATACGGAGACAATATGTGGTACGACGGTAAGCTAGCCAAGAATATAATGGAAGATAGTAACGTTTCTTCAGTTATGCGAAGAGGAAAAAATAGTTAAGACCAAAGTTGGAAACTTGAACACTGAAAATTGTGGATGTATTATGGGGAACAAGGAAACGGCAAATGAGTCGCACAGGATCGTCTTCACAAAGGGGGATACAAACATTCTTCCTGATGTACTAGTGACCATTGATCAGGGGTGACGGACGAACTGAAGGAAATCAACATTCGGCAGGAAATGTTTGTGGGTAGATTGATGTGACTGAAGGCAGATACATCCCCAGGGCCTGATGGTCTACATCCCATGGTGCTTAAAGAAGAACCTCTAGAAATCGTGAACGCATTGGTAATCATGTTCCAATGTTCTATACATTCAGGATCAGTTCCTGTGGTCTGGAGCTTAGCTAATGTTATCCCACCTTTTAGGAAAGGCGGGAGAGAGAAAGCAGGGTATCATAGACCAGTTCGCCTGACATAGGTGGTGAGTATGACGCTGGAATCCATCATACAGTATGAATAGTGGTACATTTGGATAGCAGTAACAGGATCGCTCCAAGTCAGCATGGATTTACATCATGTTTGACTAATCTTCTGTGATGATTTGAGGATGGAACTAGGAAAATGGACAAGGAAGTACCAGTGGATAGAGCGTACCTGGACTGTCAGTAAGCATTTGATATGGTCCCACTTAGGAGAGTAATGGGAAAATAAGGGCACATGATAGTGGGGGTAGAATGTGGACGTGGATAGAATATGGGTTGGCAGACAGGAAACAAAAAGTAGGGATTAACTGGTCCCTTTCAGAATGGCAGACAGTGACCAGTGGGGTCACTACAGCTATTTATAATATACATCACTGGTTCAGATTAAGAGATTCATTGGCAAATGTGCAGATGACCCAACGCTGGGTGGCAATGTGAACTGTGAGGAGGATGCCATGAGAATGCAGGGTGACTGGGGCAGGTTGGGTGAGTGGGAATGGCAGATGCAGTTTAATATGTGCAAATGTGATGTTATCCACTTTGCTAGCATAAACAGGAGGGCAGATACTATCTAAATGGTGTAAATTTGGGAAAAGGGGAGTACAACGGTATCTGGGGTTTCTTGTTCATCGGTCAATGAAAGTAAGCATGCAGGTACAGCAGGCAGTGAAGGAAGAGAAGGCACAAGAGAAGTTGAATATGGGAGCAAATAGGTCCTTCTGCGGTTGTATAGGGTCCTAGTGAGACCACTCCTGGAGTACGGTGTGCAGTTTTGGTCTCTAAATTTGAGGAAGGGCTTTCTTGCTATTGAGGGAGTGCAGATGACGAAACACTTTTTTTCACACAGAGAGTTGTAACCCCGTGTAACCCCGCCCCTCCATCCGTCCCCTTTTCGTCCGATGCTCCAATTTTTAGCCGTCTTTCCACAACCCTCTCCTAAACACACGCGGGGGAATCGCCAGTAATAATCTCAGGGATCGATCCACCCTACGGCTTGCACCTCAGACAGGCACGATATAACTCCCCCACAGGGCAGCAGAGTTGTTGAACCGGTTGACCTACTGACACATAGCAACCGAGATCCGGTTCCGATCGTGAATTCGAGCGCTGTCAGTGAGGGAGTTGGACGTTCTCCCTGTGATCTCGTCCGTTTCACTGGGCCCTCGTTTTTCCTGCCACGTTACAACAACGCGTATGTTCGTAGTTTGAACGGCTTCTATAAATTTGCACCTGTGTGTCGGGCGGTGGTCTACAAGGTGAGATAACATTTAGCATAGGATCGTTTGTCAAAATGCCTAGGTTATGTGCAAAATACAGCATTTCACTGATACTAGGAACCCAAGGTACATTTCACCATGAAATACAGTATCATCAGCATTTGTACATCGCCGTTAAAATGACGCTGCCAATTGCTTTAATCCTTCCACCCCGTGTTTGATTTCACAAAGGTTGTTTTTACATCCTTGCCTGGATGATATTCCATTTACCACCACTATCCGTAAATTTCCCGATGGTCGTTGTCCCTTTGTATCCCCGGAGAAAATCGTTGAATATCTCCGTGTCTTCCAATTATCATGCTGTCTGCAAAGGTAGTAATTTGATCATCGACATTCTGATCACTTCAGTTTAGTTTAGTCTGGAGATACAGCGCGGAAACAGGGCATCGGCCTACCGAGTCCGCACCTATCCCGTACACTAACTCTATACTTCAAACTACGGACAATTTACGAATTTACTGAAGCCAATTCACCTGCAAAAATGTACGACATTGAATTGTGCGAGGAAACCGTTGCACCCCGTGAAAACCCACGCAGGTCACGGGGAGAAAGTACAAACTCGGTACAGACAACATCCGTTGTCAGGAATGGACTTGAGACTCTGACGCTGAAAGTGAACAACTCTACCGCTGCGCCATTGGGCCACCCATAAATACTTAATTATACACATATTCTGGCAGAATAAGATAGATTCTTGTTTAGTGTGTGTCAGGGATAATGGGGAGAAGGTACGTGAATGGGGTTAGGAGCGATAGATCGATCAGACTCGAATGATTTTCGTATTTTCTAATCCGTAAATTCAAGAACAATGCTCCCCCACCACTTCAGCCTCCTATACTCAAGCCATGTTTGTATCCGGTTCCCAATACCCCCCAAGATTTCTTGTTCCTTAGCCTTCTGGATCAGGTAACCACACAGATCCTGCTGGTGAATCTGACAGGAGTCCATGTACCTTGCGTCTACTGCTCTTCCTTCGTCACTGTTTTAGTTACCTCCTCATAAAAAGCTCATTCCTGTTATTGAGCAATGATCGTCCATTTTGAGTTATCTTCACCACACCATTCGTTCCCAAACGATTATATATTCTACCCCACATAACCCTTGAGTGACACAACGTAGAACTAGGCCGTTCGACCCATCTTTCCCACAACGAACAACATGTCCCAGCTGCACTTGTCCCACCTGCCCACGTTTGGCCCATATCCCTCCAAACCCTTAAAATCCATGCACCTGTCAAACTGTTTCTAATATGTTTGGGATTGTCGCATCCTCAACTTCCTCTACTGGCAGCTTGTTCAGTACCCCCACCAACCTTTGAGTGAAAAATATACCCCTCAAATTCCTATAAAATATTTCCTCTTCACTGTAAATCTTTCCCAGAACGTCGAGGGATCGCCGTACACCAGTTTCCAGCTTAGGTGGAGTATGATGTCAGTTATATGTCTTCAGAATGAGAGTCAGGGGAAAGGGAAGCGAGTGGTACAGCGCTACTTCAATAAAATGCTAGGTATGCGAAAAGCACTGATAATAAATGAAAGGTGAAGATCACAATGGCCCGTTTATGGCTTTGGGATACGGGATAACGAGTTAACACAGACATTGGAACTCAACAGGACGTTAGGAATATTAGAAAGACGACTTGGTTGAGGGATGGACGGAGAGAGAGGGGATGCATGCACTTTCATACCGCTGGGTTGTAAGCATCACAAGTGAAATATGAGGTGCTGTTCCTCCAATTTACGTTTGGGCTCTCACTGACAATCGACGAGGCCCAGGACAGGGAGGTCGGTGTTTGAATGGGAAGGGAAGTTTAAGTGTTTTCAACGGGGAGATCACGGAGAGCCAGGGGGACCGAGCGAAGGTGTCAGCACCTACGTTAAGATAATTCCGGGAGGTTCCTCCGGAACAGCTTCAGTTACTTGTCATGTGTACCGAGATAGAGTGGAACACTTTTGTTGCGAGCTCTCCAGTCAGCGCAAGCCAATATATGTTTGAAATCGAGCCATTCATACACGATAAAGGAATGCCTTTGAATGCAACGTAATGCCAGTAAAGTTCGATCAAGGTTTTTCCGAGTGTCAGCAATGAGGTAGATAGTATTTCAGATCTACTCTTTGGCTGGTGTAGGGTTATGCAGTTTTCTGATAACTGCTGGGAAGAAACTGTCCCTGAATCTGGAAGTGTACGTGTTTACACTACTACATGTTTTTGCTTGGGGTACACAAAAGGCTGGAAAAACTCAGCGAGTGCAGCAGCATCTGAGGAGCGAAGGAGATGGGCAACGTTTCGGGCGGAAACCCTTCTTCAGACCCGAAAAGTTGCCTATCTCCTTCGCTCTTTAGATGCTGCTGCACCCACTGAGTTTCTCCAGCCTTTTGTGTACCCTCGATTTTCCAGCATCTGCAGTTTCTTCTTTAACACATATGTTTTTTTGCCTGATGGAATTAGGAAAAGAGGGGGTGACCAGGATTCGATTGATTGTGCTGCTTAACTTGCAGAGGCGTCGTGGGATCAAAATGGAGTCACTTTGGCGGGAAAAAAAAACTAGAGGGCAGATTATTATTTCAATGGGGTTAGGTTAGGTAAAGGGGAGGTACAGCAAGACCTGGGTGTCCTTGTACACTAGTCTCTGAAAGCTGGCGTGCAGGTACAGCAGGCAGTGAGATAGCTAATGGAATGTTGGCCTTCGTAACAGGAGGACTTCAGTATAGGAGTAAGGAGGTTCTTCTGCACTTGTATGGGGCTCTGATAAGTCCACATATGGCGTATTGTATACAGTTTTGGTCTCCTAATTTGAGGAAGGACATCCTTGTGATTGAGTCTGTGTAGCGTAGGTTCACGAGATTGATCCCTCGGATGGCGGGACTGTCATATGAGGAAAGATTGAAAAGACTAGGCTTGTATTCACTGGAGTTTGGAAGGAATAGGGGGATCTTATAGAAACATATAAAATTATAAAAGGAATGTACAAGCGAGATTTAGGGAAATGACCCCAATGTTGGGCGAATCCAGAACCAGGCGCCACAGTCTTAGAATAAAGGAGAAGTCATTTAAGAATGGAAGAACAAACTTTTCCACCGAGATTTTATGGAATTCCCTGCCACAGATGGCAGTGGATGCCAAATCACAGGACGGATTTAAGAGAGGGTTAGATTGAGCTCTAAGGGCTAGTGGAATCAAGGGATATTGTGAGAAGACAGGCACAGGTTATTGATTGGCGGCGATCAGCCATGATCACAATGAATGGCGGTGCTGGATCGAAGAGCCGGATGGCCTCCTCCTGCACCTATTTGCTATGTTTCTCGGTTTCTAAGTTTCTATCTTTCTATTGGAAGTGCGGTTGGAGGGGAAGAGGGGGGCTCCTGTGAAAAGCATGCAAGAAACGTTCTGTTTTCATAAGCGATAGGAAAAGAATTGAGTCATTCGTCCCATCAAGTCTACTCCTCCATCAATCCAGTCTTATGCATCTCACCCTCGTAACCTCATCCAACAACCCTTAGCACCGAACATATCCTCAGATTGCAATCAAACAGACACACACATTTTATTGATATGTGATTTTATTTTTGCGAAAATGATTGCGTAAACGTCGGATTTTCAAATGACAGTGAGAATTAACAATAAATGGGTGCATGAAATCGCAGCTATGTAATGGCAGCAAACGTAGTTTGTAGAGCGTTCAGTCCGAGAGTACAGATTGCCTGCAAAAAAAACTTTTAAACATCAGTTCATCAAAGTGAAAGGCATAGATAGCGTTGACAGTCACGACTTTTATCGTCAGGGTGCAAATATAAATATTCTCGTTTAATTTACTTGTATTTACTTTAGTTTATTCTAGTATAGTTTGGAGATACAGCACGGAAATATGCCTTTCCGCCCATCGAGTCCGGGCCGTCTAGCGAAATTATCAGTATACTACACACACTCGGGACAATTTACAATTTTACCAAGCCTATCAACAGCTTCCACCCTATCAGCCAAGGCATACAGCAAATAATCCTCCGACATTTTCTCAACGTCCAACAAGATCATACATTCTCATCTCCTTCCCTTTCTGCTTTACCCCCGTCCCCCCGTAACTCCCTGGTCCATTCGGTTTTTTTTTCCCATCCAAACTTCTTCGCTCCATAGATGCTGCCTCACCCGCTGAGTTTCTCCAGCATTTTTATTTATGAAATGCTACACCTTTCAATTTATCTCCCCCCCTCGACTCCATCCAAGGGCCTAATTAGTATTTCTCAGTGAGGCAGAGGTTCACCTTTACCTCCTCCAACCTAATTTACCACATCCGAAGTTCCAGGTGTCAACTTCTCTAAATCGGCGAGACTAAGCGCAGGCTCGGCAATCGCTTCGCCCAACACCAACGTAGAGTTCGTATTAACCTACCTGATCTCCCCGTGGCTCAGCACTTGAACTACTCCTCCCATTCCGAATTTGGCCTTTTTGTCCTGGACATCTTCCATTGGCACAGAGAGGCCCAGCGCAAATTGGAGTAACATCACCCCATATTTCGCTTAGGTAGCTTTCCACCCAACGGTATTAAAATTGATTTCCCTAATTTCAGATAGTCCCTGCTTACTCCTCCCTTCCCCTCACCATTTCTAGCTTTCCCACAAGCCTACTGAATCCGCCTCTCCCTTTCTCCACCCCCCCCCCCCCCCCACATCAGGCTGAAGAAAGGTCTCGAGCGGGAAAAACGCCTATTTCTTCTCTCCATAGATGCGACTTCACCTCCTGAGTTCACTCGAGCATTTTGGTCTACCCTTAAGCCAATGAACCTAATCTGAATGCCTTTAGAGTGTGGGAGGAAACTGGAGGTTCCAGAAAGCCCACGCAGGGTACAGATTGAAAGTGAGAGGGGAAAGATTACAATATTTGTGTCTGGTAAGTTCTTTGCACGGAGGGTCGTGTGTGGCCGTAACCTGCTGCCCGCAGTGCGAATGGAGGCAGGTGGGACAGTGGTGTTTATGCGTCTTTGAGATAGCATCAAGGGTATATATGGAATGGAGGAATATGTATCACGAGCAAGCAGTGGTGATTAGTTTTGCACAGTCTGTTGTGCAACGAAAAACTTATAACAGTGCATCAGAACTGCAGGCGCTCAGCTGCTCTCCCTTGGAACAATCTTGTGTCGCTCTTTTGTTTTAAACGGTCTCCACGATAGACAAAATATTCCACTCTACCGAATAGTACAAAAATAACTACAAATGTATGCATCGTTTCAAGTTAACTGGCATCTGTATATTGCCACTATTGTGTAGAGAATGCACGGATACCATCGAACTAGTGTGAGCGGGTGATCGATGTTCAGCATGGACTCGGTGGGAGGAACGGTCAGTTTCCAAGCTGCATATTTCACTTTGTTTCAAATAATTTCAATTAATTTCAATTCAATTCAATTTAATGCAAATTAATTCAATTCAATTCGGTAACGATAGAAAGGAATGCAAGCGCAATACTAGCATTTATATTGAGAGGACTTGTATGCACAACAGGGAATGTAATGCTGAGGTTCAGCAAAAAACGGGTTAGAATGTATTTGCATTGTTGTGAGCAAGTATGGGCCACATATCTACAGAAGGATATGCTGGCGCTAGAGAAGATCCGGATGAGATTTGCGAGAATGATTCTGGCGATGATCGGGTTAACATATGATTAGGGTTAGTAGGCAGTGGGTCTGTACTCGCCGGAGTTTACAAAGATGAGAGGGCACCTGGATTACGACAGTTGACAGGGGTTGAGTGGAGGACGCATGCAAATGGGGTTGAGAGAGAAATGTTGATCAGCAATGATGAATGACGGAGTAGACTTGAAAGGCCGAATGGTGTAATTCTACTCCAAAAACAGGCCCTTCAGCCCACCGAATCCGAGCTAACTATCGATCACCCCTCACACAAACGCCATCCTACACACGGTGGCGGCAATTTACAAATATACAATGACAATTAACCTTCAAACCCGTAGGTGTTTGGAAAGCGGGAGAAATCCTGAGCACATGGAGGAAACTCATCTGACTCATTGGGAAAACGTGCAGACAGCATCCGTGGTCAGGATCGAATCCGGGTCTCTGGCGTTGTAAAGCAGCACCTCTACATCTGCGGCTGTGTGATATGAACAAACTATTTGCCACTGGTAAGCTGTCCGTCAAAACCTCCGCAGAGTTTAGGATTAGTGACATGTCATTAGAACAGGAGAAGATGTCAGACCTTTTTGTGCTTCTACTCTTGTGTTTCGCCTACATTTGTTGCCCCTTCCAGGAAAGCCAGCGTTGACTACAGCAAGGATTGCATACTACAATATGCCGTATTTCGGCACAGCAGCGTTAGAGCTGCTGCCTTACAGCGCCAGAGACCAAGTTCGAACCTGACTACGGGGTTCTTTCTGAAGGTTTTCCCCGTAACCCGCGTGAATTTTCTCCAGGTGCTCCGGTTAACCCCACATTCCAATGAAATGCAAGAATTAAACTAACGTGTCTAAAACGAAACTGAACTACACGAATCTAAACTGAACTGAACTGTACTTGCCTAAACTAAGCTGAATTGTACTAATCTGATCAAAACTGAACTGCATCGAACAGAACTGCCCTAACCCTATAATTGAACTACACTAAACCAAACTAAGGTGAATTGCACAAAAATAATGCAAACTAAAATATACTGAACTCAATTCAACGCACTCCAGCCGAACTAAATTAAATATCCACAGTGTTGAACCCGAGGATTCATGCTTCATTCACTACCCCTTACCTCACTGAACAGGCAACAATGAGGGAATTCTGCTCCTCTCACTGACGGGGTTTCTACTGGCTGGTCGTCTACATGAAACATAAACCTGGCCCTCTGGCCTTTTCCGCTATTCCAGCATTCTGCCACCCGTCCTTCAGTGTTTTGGGAAAACACAAAATAATATATTGAACCATAAACCATTACCATAGCCACCGTCGTTATCATATCCAGACGCCGGTTAGTATCCAGTGGGAGAAACAAACTGGCATGAATAATGTTTGCGGGATTTAATTCAGAAATGAACATTTTAACTCAGACTGAAACGATTTATTAAATGGAATATTGGAGAATGACGCCTCCTAACTTCCTCAATTAGTTCCCGAACTGGTCCAACCATTTGCTAATATTTTAGCCGGTTTTTAAAAATAGGACATAATTATGCACAATTATAATGTTAGGATCTTGATGGATGTTGAGTAAATAAACGGAGCAAGTCAAACGCTGAGAAAGTCACGTAGCATTTGTGGAGAAAATGTCCAAAAGAGCATGGTCTCATGTCTTGTTGTCTAACCCTATACTAAACTAAACTACACTCAATTTAATCGGACGGAACTGTATAATACTGCAGTAAACTAAGTTACATTAACCTATCCTAAACTAAATTAATTTAAACTGAATACAACTAAATCACACCACCAATCTAGCTATCTCGAACGCATCCTGAGAACCTGCCTCCACCGCCCTCTGAGGCGGAGAATTCCACAGACTCACCACTCTCTGTGAGAAAAAGTGTTTCCTTGTCTCCATTCAAAATGTCTTTCTCCTTATTCTTCAACTGTAGCCCCTGGTTCTGGACACCCCAACAGCGGGAACATGTTTCCTGCCTCTAGTTTGTCCAAACCCTTAACAATCGTTTATGTTTCAATGAGATCACCTCTCATCCTTCTAAACTCCAGAGTGTACAAGCACAGCTGCTCCATTCGCTCAGCATATGCACGCTCCACCATCCCAGGAATTAACCTTGTATACCTACGTTGCACTCCCTCAATAGCAAGAGTGTCATTCCTCAAATTAGGGGACCAAAACTGCACACAATGCTCCAACTGTGGGCTCACTAGTGGTATGTACAACTGCAGAAGGGCCTCTTTGCTCCTATATTCGAATCCTCTTGTTATAGAGAGCAACATTGCATTCGCTTTTTTCACTGCCTGTTGTATCTGCATGCTTACTTTCATAGACTGATGGACAGGGACCCCCAGATCCCGTTGTACTTCCCCTTTTCCCAACTTGTCGCCATTTAGATGGTAATCTGCTTTCCTGTTTTTGTTATCAAAGTGGATACCCTCACATTTATCAGCATTAAACTTCATCTGGCAGGCATCTGCCCACTGCCCAACCTGTCCAAGTCACCAACATACCCATAGCGTCCTCCCTACAGTTCACACTGCCACCCAGTTTTGTGTCATCTGCAAATTTGGTAATGTTACTTTGAATACTACTTCATCCAAATTATTGATGTCTATTGTAAATAGCTGCGGTCACAGAACCGAGACTTGCGGTACCCCACTAGTCATTGCCTGTCATTCTGAAAGGGACTCGTTAATCCCTACTCTTTGTTTCCTGTCTGCCAACCACTTCTCTATCCATGCCAGCACTTTACCCCCAATACCATGTGCCCAGATTCTGCCCAGTAATCTCCTATATGGAACCTTATCAAATGCTTTCTGAAACTCCTGGTACACTACATCCACTGGTCTCCCTTGTCCATTTTCCTAGTTACATCTTCAAAAAATTCCAGATGTTTAGTCAAGCATGATTTCCCCTTCGTAAATCCGTGCTGACTCGGACCGATCCTGATACTGCTTTCCAAATGTGCAGCTATCTCATCTTTTATAATTGACTCCAGCATCGTCCCCACCACCGATGCCAGGCTACTGGTCTATCATTCCCGTTTTCTCTCTCCCTCCTTTCTTAAAAAGTGGGATATTATAAGCTGCCCTCCAATCCAAAGGAACTGCTCCTGTGTATAGAACTTTGAATAATTATCACCAATGCATCCACGATTTCTAAAGCCACTTCCATAAGTGCCCAGGGATGCAGACCATCAGGCCCTGGCATTTATCAGCCTTCAGTCCCATCAGTCTATCCAACACAATGTTCTACCTAATGTAGATTTTCTTCAGTTCCCCTGTCAACCCTGGCCACTGCTACTATAGCAGGAAGATTGTTTGTGTCCTCCCTAGTGAAGACAGATCCTAAGTACCTGTTCAGCTAATCTGCCATTTCCTTGTTCCCCATTCTACATTCACCCTTTTCGGTCTTCAATTGTCCAACTTTGGTCTTAACTATATTTTCCCTTCAAGATACCTAAATAAGCTTTTACTATCCTGCTTTACGTTCTTGGCAAGCTTACCTTCGCACCTCATCTTTTCTCCCCGTATTATCTTTTTGGTTATCCTCTGTTGTTCTTTAAACGTTACCCAATCCTCTTGCTTCCGGCTCATTTTTGCTCCGTTGTAATTTTCGCTTTAATATTTATACTTTCCCTGACGTCCCTTGTCAGCCATCGCCGTCCCTTTCTACCCTTGGAATATTTATTTCTCCTAGGAAATAACTGATCCTGCACCTTCTGTATTATTCCCAGAAACACCTGCCATTTTTGTTCCACTGTCAACCCTGCTAGTGTTTCTTCCCAGTCAACTTTGGCCAGCTCCTCCCTCATGACCGCGTATTCCACCTTATTCAACTGCAACCTCCGATCTACTCTTCTCCCTCTCCAATTTTGGATTAAACCTGACCATGTTCGGGTCATTGCCTCCTAATGGCTCATTAACCTCGAGGTCCTTCATCAAATCCCGATCTTTACATAACACTGAATCCAGAATTGCCTTCAACATGGTAAGCTCCAACACAAACTGTATGAAGAAGGCACACACAAAGTTCATTTCTTTGCTCCACGACCAACCTGATTTCCCCAGTCTATCTGCATGTTGACATCCCCCATAACAACCACACCATTACTTTTACTACACGCGAAATTTAACTCCCGATTCAACTTACGCCGTTTGTCCAGGCTACTGTTTGGGGGTCTGTAGATTACTCCCATTAGGCTCTTTTTACATATACAATTCCTTAGTTCTATCCATATTGACACCACATCCCCTGTTTCAATGTCAACCCTTGCAAGGGACTGAATGTAATTCCTCACCAACAGGACAACCCTACGCCCCCTGCCCACCTGTGCGTATTTTGGACTGGAGGTATACCCTTGAATATTCAGTTTCAAGCCCTGGCCCTCTTGCGGCCATGTCTCATTAATCCGCACGACATTATACTTGCCAGTTTCCAATTGAGCCACAAGATCGTCCACTTCACTCCTTATACCTCGCGCATTCATACACAGTACTTATCTCCGTACTCACTTCCCCCATCGCACTGCTCGCAATTGGCCCTGACCGTACACTGTTGTCCCTTCTCAAGGTTTCCTTCCCATGAATTCGAGAACTTTTGTAATTTTCCTGTAGCCAGTTCCCCTTCAACTCCATTTTTAAGCTGCCGATTTGTCAATGTCGCCCCACCCATTATGTTTTTAAACCCACACGTGGAGCCCGAGCAAACCTACCTGCCAGAATGTCGGTCCCCGTCAAGTTAAAGTGTAACCCGTCCCTTTTGTACTGGTCACCCCTACACCACAAGAGTTCCAAGGGGTGTATAAATCTATATCCTTGCTCCCTGCATCAGCCCCTCAGCCACACATTCAGATCCCCTATCTCCCTGCTCCTGCCCTCACCAGCACTTGGTATTGGAAGCAATCCAGAGATAACTAACCTAGACTTCCCGCATTTCAGTCTTCTTCCCAAGTCATGTTGGAGAATTCCTTCTTCCTCTTCCCGATGTCGTTTGTGCCTACGTGCACAACTACTGCCGGTTGTTCAGAATTCGGCACGTGACATCCTGAACCCTGGCACCAGGGAGGCAACAGACCCCACTCGCATCTCGTCTGCCGCCACAAAATCTCCTGTCCACTCCTCGGATAATCGCATCACCCACCACTAGGGCTCTGCCCGACGTCGTTTTCGCCGGTCGAGTCCCATCTCCAGGATTGGAGCCACCGACCTGTGTGCCGCTTGGAGTAGAAACGTTATCTCCCCGGACAGTTCCTTGGAGTGCGTACCTGTTTTCATTAGGCACAGCCACCTGGGTCTCCTGTACTCCACGATTTACATCCCTCCCCTCCGTCACACACCTTGGTTCTTCCCCTAACCTCGGCGTGAAAACCTCACTGTATGTCCTGTCCAGGAAACTCTCCTTTTACCGGATGCCACTGAGGTAATCCAGCTGATTCTCCAGTGCCCCAACACGGTCCTTTAGGAGCTGAAGCTGGACGCACTTGCCACAGTTGTAGCAGCCAGAGGGTCCATGCGTGTATCTGGGCTCCCACATTCTGCAAGCCTCACACTGTCTCATCTGCCCCGCCATGTATTCAGCGCGTTCCACTTCTCGAGCTTTATGCGTAACCTCCTCTCCTCAGCCTCCTCGCAAAAGTCTCTCGAGCAAAAGACCCACATTTTTCTCACAAGGCCGCTCCCTCACTGCAGCTCCCTAAGAGCCGCCTTGCTAATATTGACTGATAAATTGTCTAATTTACCAACTTACAAACCAAATTCCTCCGTTTTAAACTGTTTTCCCCCTCTGACTCACTTCTAACGCTCCCCCCACTCTGGCTAGAGCCAATCTGTGTTTTTTTCTCTTGTCTTTTCTGCTGTTTCTTCAAAATCGACGTGAGCGCTGAGTTGAGAACAGGACAGGTCAAACGCTGAGCAGGACAAGTTGCATTTGTCGGGAAAGATTAAGAAGTGTTATTGGATCGGGCCCAAACCCTCCCAACCAAAAAATACATCCCTTAGTCACAGAAGTCGTGATGCAGCCACCCTGCAATTTCGTTACGGTACATTGTGTTCAGTTCTGCTTAGAGCTGGTATGTAGACGTTTTAGAAAGGGTGTATACAATGTTTTCCAGAATGTGTCCTCAATTTGTGAGTACTCGCTACAGGTTAGTAATTTAAACTAATTTAAACTGAAATTATCTAAAGCATACAAAGCTAAAATAAATTAAATTAAGCTAAACTGAACTACACTCGCCTGAACTAATCTGAACTGAACAGCAAAAAAAACTGAACAGCAAAAAGCTGAACTGCGTTGAACCGTTCTAAACTAAAATTAGAAACATGGAAACACAGAGAATGGGTGCAGGCGGAAGCCATTCGGCCCTTCGAGCCAGCACGCCATTCATTGTGATCATGGCTGATCGTCCCCTATCAATAACACGCGCCTGCCTTCTCCCCATATCCCTTGACTCCACTAGCCCCTAGAGCTCTATGTAACGCTCTCTTAAATCCACCCAGTTACTTGGCCTTCTCTGCCCTCTGTGGCAGGGAATTCCATAAATTCACAAGTCTTTGGGAGAAAACGGTTTTTATCACTATAGTATTAAATGACCTCCCCTTTATTCTAAGACTGTGGCCCCTGGTTCTGGCCTCGAAAACATTGGGAACATTTTTCCTGCATCTAGCTTGCCCAGTCCTTTTTCAATTTTACATATTTTTATAAGAGAACCCCTCATCCGTCTAAACAGCACTAATTTAAATTAAACTAACCAAACCAAATTAACCTAAACTAAATTAACCTCAACTTAAGCCTACCCGAGCCAACCCACTCAACCCAACAGAACACAACTCAACTAAATTCAATCGATCAATCGCAGTGCTTAACACTAGGTTCCTGCTTCAGTCGCTGCCCCTTCCCATGATGAAGCGCCAAATGTGACGGAATCGTGCTCCTCTCACTGACGGGATTTTTCACAGGTAGGTCGCCGACATCAAACATTAACCCATGTCCTCTGGCCTCTTGCGTTATTCCAACATTGACTGTCACTTGTTCTCCAGTGTTTTGGGAATAAAAACAATATGTGTTGGATCACAATAAATGTATCATAACTACTGTAGTTATCGTATCCATGTGTCTTTCCTGTGGGGGAAAACAGGTTAGTGTGAATAATGTTTCCATAAATTAATTCAGAATTGAACCTTTTAACTGAGTCCGATGCAGTTTATTTCTTAGTTTGAGAATCTTGGATATTACACTATCGTCAGTCCCTCAACGAGTCCCTGACCGGAACCAGCCATCTGTTAATATGTGTAACCGGCTTTGAACCATAGGGTGCAATTGCGCACAATTATCAACGAAGAATCTTGGTGAGTTAACGAAAAAAATAAACAGAGCTAATCAAATGCTGGGTCGGTGAACTAGTTCATGTGCAAAAATACATTCTAGGAGTGCGTGTTCTCGGTTCGGGCCCAAACCTTCACCACACTATAAATACATTCCGTAGTCAGGGAAGTCATGGTGCATCATTGGAGCAACATGGATAGCGTGTATTATGTTCAGCTCCGGTCAGCCTAATACAGGAAGGATGTGGATATTCTGGAAATTTTGAATGTTCGCCAGAATTATGACTAGATTAGCGAATACTAGTTTCAGGTTACGAAAACAAACTGAACCAAACTGCACCAAATGTTAGGTGAACTGCACTGAAACAACCTGAACAGTAATGCACTAAAAAAAGGAAGCTAGATCAAACTAAAATAAACTGCACTACATTAAAGAGGACGGAACTGTATTTTACTGCATAAACTTAACTAAACTAACCAAACCTTAATTAAACCTAACCCAACTAAACTAAATCAAACCACAGTAAACCATATCACATTCAACGATTCGCAACTAAACTGCAATCAATCCCACATTGCTGAAGCATTTTCACTAACAAAAGTAAATATAAGCAAATATTTCTATTTCAAAATATATGTAGAATACAAAAAGTTACAAACAAAGTCACCACCATCATAAAATAATGCAAATATTCTTAAATAACTATTGACCCATTATTGTTACGGACGCATGCCATACCGTTTGGCGCAAAGCGGTCCCGGTCATCCTCGAGGGTGCCGGTGGACTGCGCGTAGTCAATAGACAATAGAAATAGGCAATATGTGCAGGAGTAGGCCATTTGGCCCTTCGAGCCAGCACCGTGGCTGATCATCCCCAATTAGTACCCTGCTCCTGCCTTCTCCCCACATATCCTGACTCCGCCATTGTAAGAGGCCTATCAAGCTCTCTCTTGAAAGCATCTAGAGAACCTTCCTCCACCGCCCTCTGAGGCAGAGAATTCCACAGACATACCACTCTCTGTGAGAAAAAGTGTTTCCTCGTCTCCGTCCTAAATGGCGTACTCCTTATTCTTAAGGGGCAACCCAACCAGGACATCTTCAGCCCCACTGAGTCCAATACGCTCATGTATCTAAAGATGAGGATGGTGGGAGGGAAGTTCAGCCAGAATGCAAGGGACAACCCCTTTGGCTGTTGGAACAAAGGCTGCAACTTCACATAACTTCAAGAAACACAGACTGATCCAGCCCGCGAATGTAACGGGTTGTTGGCGAGTATGTGAAGCGGGATAAAAACATATTGAATGCGACTTCCCGGTGTACTACTCTCCACAACATATTCCCGAAGTAAATGGGGACAATCTCTGCGTAGAGAGCCTCCACTGGGGGGGCCTCTCACAGCCAAAATGCTCAATCCCTAACCCTATGATTCCTCCTTCATGCACTACTCTTTCCCTACTTGGACAGCCAACCGTGAACGAATTTTGCTCCTCTCACTGACGGGTTTTCTATTGGCAGGTCGCCGAAATGAAACACTAACCGTGGTCCTCTGGCCTTTTGCGTTATTCCAACATTGACTATCGCCTGTCCTTCAGTGTTTTTGAAATACAATGTGGAACACTTTGAACCACAAATAAATTTACCGGGGCCACCGTAGTTATCGTATCGATATGACTTTCCTGTGGTAGAAACGGACTGGCGTGAATAAAGTTTGCGGGAATTAATTCAGAAATCAATATTTTAACTCAGTCGGATATAGTTTATATCTTAGTTCCGAAATCTTGTAGTATGACCCCTCGTCAGTCCAGCAGCGAGTCGCTGAACTGATTCAGTCATCTACTAATATGTTTAACCAGCTTTGAACAATAGGATGCAATTGTGCATAATTACATAGGAAGAATTTCGGTGGGTTATCAAATAAATAAACAGAGCAGGCCAAACGCTGAGCAGGCCAATTTGCATTTGTGGATAAATAAAGTCTAAGAACGCGTGTTCTGGGATCGGGCACTAACCTTCACAACACTATAAACACATCCCGCAGTCGGGGAAGACATAACGCAGCCTTAGAGCCAATTCCTTAGCGTGTATTGTGTTCAATTCTGGTCAGCGTAATAGAAGACATTTGTGTAGATTCTGGATAGAGTGTATGTTAACAGATTTATTGGTAGATTATATGGTACTAGCTTCAGTTACTAAACTATAGTGAACTAAAATTAAGCTGAACTGCACTGAAAGTGCCTGATCACTAATGCACGAAAGAACACTAACCTAGATTATAACTAAACTAAATTGCACTAAATTAAACGCGAAGGAACTGCATTATACTGCACAAAATTCAACGCGAAGGAACTGCATTATACTGCACTAAAGTAAACTCAACTAACCTAACCTAAACCAAACTAAACTAAACTGTAAAGAAATAAATCTACCGGGGCCACCGTAGTTATCGTATCCATATTACTTTCCTGTGGGAGACACAGACTGGTGTGAATAATGTTTGCAAAAATAATTAGGAAATTAACATTTTAATTCTGTTGGATGCATTTTATTTCTTATTTATGGAATCTTAGGGTAAGATTGATCGTCAGTCTCTGAGGTAGTCACTGTACTGACCCAGCAATTTGTTCATTATTTAGCCGGTCATTATATGTAAATTGTGTGAGGCGGAGATTATTAAAGACTACTGGTCACAACTCTAGGCCCCGATGGGGAACGTTTACAGGAGATTTATGGCATCAGTGGTGCAGCGGTACAGTTGCTGCCTCACAACGCCAGAGATCCGGGTTCGATCCTGAATACGGGTAGTGTCATTACGTGGATAACGTACGAAGTGTGTACGTTAGCCACGTGACCTAGGCTTTTCCCCGGGTGCTGCGGTTTCCTGCCACACACCAAATATGTACCGATTTATCGGTTAATCGAATATTGTAAATTGTCCCCAGAGTGTAGTGTTGTGCTAATGTACTGAGATAACTGGTCGACGCTGACTCGGTGGTCCAAAAGGCATGTTTCCATGCTGTGTCTCAAAGGTAAAATACATTTACTGGATAGTTCCATTTTAAACTGGATTTGTTTGTACCTGGAACTTGTTCTGGGAGTGGTGGTGGAGGGAGATTTGACAGTGCTTCGTCTACCATACTGATGTCTATTCCTAACGGCAGTTAGTTAACAAGAAACATTTTATCCCGCTTCCCCTTGTTTGGCATAATTCCAGCATTGCTCGACTTTCTCATCAGACTGTGGAATATTGGTCATGAACTTCTGCGAGATGGTGTGGCTAAACTTCGAATACTGTGCTTAGTTTTGTTCACCCTGCTTCTGGAGGGACGGAATTATGCCGCAATAGGTGCAGAGAAGATGGACCATGATGTTGCGAGGACTTCAGGGCTTGGGATATATGACATGGTTGGACAGGCTAGGACTTTATACCTTGAATCTCAAAAGGATAAAAGTTGATCTGGTGTAGGCGTATCAAATTGTGAAGGGAATAGATTGCGTGAATATTCAGAATTTCACCCCAAATATGGTAATCAAGAACGAGAGGACACGAGGTTAGATGGACACAAATTGCTGGGGGACTTCAGCGGGTCAGGCAGCATCTCTGGAGAACAAAATAATAGTTGCGTTTTGAAATAAGCATGGAACCAGGCCTTTCGGCCCTTCGAGTCCGTGCCGACCAATGATCTCCCCGTACACTAACACTTTCCTGCACACAATTTATATATTTCAATTTAACCGAAGCCAATTCACCCACTAATCTACACGTCTTTGGGACGCGGAGGAGAACCAGGACACCAGGAGGAAGCCCACGTGATCACAGGGATAACATACTAAATCCATACTGACAGCAACTGCGGTTATGATCAAACCCCGGTTTCTGGCGCTGTGGAGCATCATCTCTACCGCGATGTCACTATTCTACCACATGAAGAGATGAGTAAAATGTTTACAATAGCCATCTTGTCTGTATCCACCGTATCCACCATATCCACCCAACCCGCGATATCCACACCATATCCACTCTGCTCACTGTATCCACTGTACCCGCCATATCCACCGTGTCCTCTGTATACAACGCATCCACCATACACGTCATGCCCATCATATCCACCATATCCACCTTTTCCACCGTGCCCGCCGTACCCACCGTACCCCCTATACCCGCCGTACCAGGGCCAGCTTCCTGTGGGAGCAACAGGCAGGCATCAATATTGTTTGCAGATGCAATTCGGAAATAAACGTCACTCAGTCGGTGTGTTTTTCCTGTCAAATGGTGAATCATATGTTACGGTGGATTGTCAGTCATAGATTCACAGAGCCATAAAGCACGGAGCCATGCCCTCTGCCCCGACGTGCCCTTGCCGATCAAGTTGCCATATGTACACTAGCCCCACCAGTTCGCATTTTGCGCTGTAATAGTCTATCATCCAGTTCGTGATCTGTTCCAGAAAGTAGCTAATATTTTACCAGATGTTGAGCTACATGTTGGCGAAGTCGCGACATGTTGGTGACATGTTGGCGACATGTTGGCGAAGCTGGCAGAGCCATGACTATTGTAGACAGTAGGTCAGAAGTGAACATTTAAACTCAGTGAGATGCTGTTTTTGCTGGGGTAAGTCGGATCATCAGTCTCCCAGCGAGTCGCTGATATGATCTAGGTGCTTTCTAACACACAGTGCTGGACGAACCCAGCGTCTCTGGAGAACATGGCATGGTAACGTTTTGGTTCGGGACCCTTCTTCATTATGACCCGAATCGTCACCATTCTATGTTCTCAGGAGATGCTGATTGACCAGTTGAGTTACTCCAGCACTCCGTGTCCTTTTGTGTAAAGCAGCATCTGCACATCCTAAGTTCAAAAGTTATATTAGCCGAATTATACCATTCGGCCTCCCAGGTCTCATTCGTTCATGGTTGATCTACTATTTCCTCGCAAACCCAATTCTCTTGCCATGTCTCCATAATCCCTGACACATGTACTAATGAAGAACCTATCAATCTCCCCCGTAAAAATATGCAATAATCTGGCATCTACAGCCATCTGTGGCAATGAATTCCACCGAATTTTCCACTCTGAAAAATAAATGTATCCTCCTCTCCTTTCTAACGACGCTTCTTTTCATTATGAGACTGTGGACTCTGTTCATATACTGTACCACTAATGGCAATATCCTGTCCATATCCACTCTATTCACGCCTTTCACTATTGGATCAATTTAAATTATGTCCCCTCATCTTAAATTTCGCCAGGCCCAGTGCCGTCAAACGCTCAACTTATTTTAACATAATCTTTCATGGGATCGGGCGGATCCTTTTTCCATGTCCTCCTGAAAAGTCACGTACATGTTCTCCAATGTTGTGTCCATTTGTGTAAATCAGCTCTGCACTGCCTTGTGTCTACAATGTTCTAACACTTAGCCTGGCTTAAACTATGAGATTGTATGAGGAGAGACCTCGATAACTGACAATATTGTTTCACTTGGCACTCCAAATTAACCCAGATGCCTGCATTCGGCCCATTGCTCTCTTATCCCTTCCGCGTCAATATATATTTCCAAAAATCATAACTATTGTGTGAATCTGGAGCTGGATACTCAGATTTAGTGATGCCGGATGCAAACAGACCGTTGGGCCTCAAGTCCATGCCGCCCATCGATCACCCGTTCACACTACTTTTATGTTAGCCCACTTTCGAATCCCATCTCTACACACAAAGGACAATTTACAGAGGATCAATGAACCAACAACCCCGCACGTTGGAATACATTGATAATAATTCAGGAAGAAAGGACTTACAATAACTGCCATATCCTTAGATTATAATAAGCATTGTTTGCTGGGAGAACGTGCACACTCCGCAGAGACGGGTTAGGATCAAACTCGCAGTGAGGCAGCGACTCTATCAGCTGCGCCACTGTTAAAAGTTATCTCCTCCAATTAGAGAGATGTTTTAAACACGTGTTTAAAAAAAGCACATTTTTTATTCTTTGGAGAACATATTCTGTATTCTCTGGAAAAAATATTCCAGTATTCTGTCGTTCTTAAGTTGAAAGATAAACTGAACGAAATCATTACCTCCTTATCCGTATGCAATTGGATTAGAATCTGTGAAATAAACAGAAATGTATTATTATTGTATTTAAGAAATCGTATACATATTCACTATTCAAGCGCATGCCCAATGCTTCACGAACTCACCATTTCCCAATAGATCGACAGGTAGGAAAGACTTACATCCCCACACTGACATACCTCCAGCGAGGCTACAGAGAGACTGCTGTTAATCACTTCATGTGAGCCAAATCATTGTTCCTGTTCTCATGCAATTCATTCAAGGAGGACCATCTTCTTCTCATTTTACATTCAATGCCTGCCCAGCATAACAGATTTATTTCAGATTTTGTTTAAGAAATTACTGCAGATGCTGGAAAACTCGACGGTTGACATCAATGCTGGAGAAACTCAGCGGGTGAGGCAACATCTATGGAGTGAAGGAATATGTGACGTTTCGGGTCGATACCATTCTGCAGACAGATGTGGGGGTGGGGCGGCTGGAAGAAGATAGGAAGAGGCACTGTGACAGTGGGCTCTGGGAGAGCTGGGAAGGGGAGGGGAAATCGGGAGCAACCAATGACAAGTCAATGTTCATGCCAGTGCGGTGTAAACTGCCCAAGCGAATTATGAGATGCTGCTCCCCCAGTTTGCGGTGGGACTCACTCTAGCCATGGTGGAGGCCCAGGACAGAAAGGTTGGATTCGCTAGGGAGGGTGAGTTGAAGTGTTCAGTCACCGGGAGATCAGGTTGATTATAGCGAACTGAACGGAAGTGTTCGGCGAAGCGATCGCACAGCCTCCGCTTGGTCTCACCGATGTAGAGCAGCTGATAACTAGAGCGGCCGATGCAATAGATGAGGTTGGAGGAGGTGCATGTGTACCTCTGCCGCACGTGGCAGGTGCAAGTCACAAGTTCTAGGGGCAGAATTAGGCCATTCATCCCATCAGGACTACCCCGCCATTCATTCCTGGCTGATTAATATTTTCCTGTCGAACACATGCTCCTGCCTTCGCTCCATAAACCCTAACATACTTAATAATCAAGAATCAGTCAACATTGGCCTTAGAACAATACGTGGCCTTCACAACCGTCTGTCCCAAACAACCCTCACCAACTTCTAAAGATAAGCTCTGGAAAGTATTTCAACAGAATGCATCACAGCATTTAGTCTACGAAGAACTTAAAACAATGTTTTCCTCTTAATAGCGTGATTCAAACCATTCACATTCGATGAAAGGAAGTTAATCACTTTATCCATATTGCTTGTAAAATAAGGTGGAATGTAAAGGGTTAATTTATTAAAGCATAATAGTGCATGATACTGGAAGAAGATAAATCTAGGGCGGAGCCAGAAGTGACAACATTCAAGACATGTTTGTAGTTCAGATTCTGCATAGATGAAAAAATAGATGAAAAATCTAAGCTTAAAGCAAAATATCGCTCCCCCCCTCCCCCCTCACCCATCCCCCCTCCCTCCCCCCTCCCCGCTCATCACCCATGCAAAGCCCGAAACTGGCCAATAGACAGTAATTACGCTACCTAATCCGTTCCCTACCCGCATCTCTCCTAACGACTGGAGCCAACGTAAAATGAAAGCATATTTGACACTCAAAAGCCAAAACAGAATGTATATTATGGTTTTAAAAACGTACATGTTGGCAGTGCAATACAAGAGCTGCTTCGTATTATATATCCAATGTCAAAATAAGAAAAACAGTCCCGAGATTACCCTGTGGAGGTCTCCAGGAAGAGAAAGCAGCTTAAAGAGACAACGAGTAAACTGAAGGAGGTGAAAGGATTGAAGTATGGTCTGATGTATCCGGCTACATTAAGAGTTACCCACGATAATAAAGAACTCTTCTTCACTAAGCCGGAGGAAGCACTGGAGTTTGCTCAGAAGATTGCTCATCAGCCTGCCTGATGACTGAACATTATTTTCAAAATAAATGATGTCAACGAATAATGTAACTGTGTGAGGCTGGATGGTTTTAAGGCCCGCTTGTACCCAAGGACAATTGAAACTGGAGATGGATGCTGAATAAGGCCTTTTCTACGGTCATTATTAACATAATAACTAATAAATATTAATATTATTGCGCGGTGCCATTAATAATTATTACTAACGGTTACTAATTACTCACATTTGAATTACTTAGAATTAGCTAAATGGTTGGATTTAAAGTTAAATTTCACTTTTCTTCACTTTTACTGCACTTTTTTTTCCCCTTTGGGAAGATTTTTATTTTTTCTCTTCTAATTCTTATTTTTTTCAATATATTTGACTAATGGAATCTGAATATTTTGTAACCTATAATGTTTATTACCCCCCGGTAAAACATCGTTATGGAAATATTATTTTTAAGAGAGTATGGAGCTAGATAAGATTTTTTTTACATCGAATACGGAAGTCGGTGGATGGCTAGCCATGCCAGTATGGCTATCAGTAACTACACTAGTAATAGATGTATTTTTTCTTCCTTTTTGCTCACCACTAACCTTTTAATCTATCCTTATTTTTCATATAATACTTTATTATAGCTTTAAGTTAGAATGGAATGATGAGCTTTATCAATGTAGAAATATACGTAAGAAATATCAATGGGATTTGGGATTCTTCTATTCCAGGTTCGGGAGTAAGGTGGGGATTGTCGAGCTGAACCATCTGTTCTCTAATAGACCACCCTAAACAAAAGATGCAAGACTTAAATATGAAGACCGGAGGTGAAGGTATAATATTCTGTTGCTGGAATGTTAAGGGTATCAACGAACCAATTAAGAGAGGTAAAGTACTAGCACATATACAAGTACTTAGAACAGATGTACTTTTTCTCCAAGATACTCATTTAAAAAAAGATGCAGAACATAGATTGAGAGCTAAATCGATTGATAAAGTATATTACTCTTCATTTATACACAACTCCAGAGGTGTTGCAATACTAATCCGTAAAGGGATACCTTATAAACCTATATCGCCAATGACGGAAAGTGATGGTAGATATATTCTAATACGAGGTGAACTATATGCACAAAAATTGACTCTTATTAATGTTCATGGACCGAATTTTGCTAGCCCTTTGTTTTTCAAGAAAATATTTAATACAATTCCGGAATTATCCCAACATAATTTAATAATTGGAGGAGATTAACTTGTACATTCGACCCCTATTTAGATAGGTCATCAAGCCAACGGAAAACAATATCCCACTCCACTGATTTATTAAATGCATATATAGATACTAGTAATATCAAAGATGCCTGGAGAATAGAAAACCCAACTGGAAGAGAATATTCATTTTATTCACCGGTACATAAAACATATTCAAGGATAGATTATTTTTTGGTGGATTCCAAGCTAATTCCATTTACATATAATTCAAAATACCATAATATTATAATTTCGGATCATGCCCGTTTAACATTTATGATTAAAATAAATGGAAGTATGGAGAAACAGGGACAATGGAGACGTAGCCCACATATTTTAAAGGAGAAAGTATCTCAGGTATCTTACTAAACAGATTAATATGTCCTTTGAAACAAACGATAGTCTTGAAACTTCTCCTTCTTCACTATGGGAAACATTTAAAGCATTTACGCGGGGAGCCGTGATTTCTTCCCAAGCATTTTATAATACAAAGAATCGGGAAATGCAACAGGCTTTGGAGAGGGAAATTAAACAACTAGACATAGAGAATGCGACTACACCAACTACGATAAAACGTAATAAAATTGAAGCTTTGAAATACAAATTAAATAAAATATATTCAGATCAAGTTTATCAATATACTAAACAATTACATTTTGAATTTGGAGATAAACCTCAAAAACTATTGGCGCGTCAATTACTGAAACTAGACGGGGGGAAAACAATACATAGATTAAATCAGTCACATGAGAATCATTGGTACAACCTAATAATATTAACGAGATATTTTTACAATACAATCAAAATCTTTATTCTGCTATTCATACAACCTGAGACGGTTATTCAATATTATATATTCAAAATATTTATACTTATATATTACCAAAGACCTAGCAATTATTTTATTAGGCGCTGAGAAAGCTTTTGACCAGGTGGAGGTGCCCTTTTTATTTTAAGATTTGTCTTAATGGATAAACAATAACTATTTAAACAAATATCGTCCCCATTTATTCAATATTTGAAGGGGCAAACGGGTTCGGCACGAGAACCCGACTGAAACCAGAATCGAAGAATAGATGAAGTAGTACATTTCATGAAACGCGGATATATCTCCAACGATGTAAAATCTGTAGAATATTCCATTGTTTCCCAACTATATATATAGTTGGGAAACAATATATATATTTTTGTTTAATCTTTTTCTACCATTTTCCACCTTCATAAAAAATGGGAAAAATAATATAGAAGCACAATTATTCAGCAAGGATTGACATAAATAATACTGATTATGTATATCTACAAAGAACAAAATGATTTTTATAATGTCAACAATGAACACGCACCTTTTTTATTATGTAATTGCTTCTAACTAATAAAAAACTTAACAAAAAAAATATGAAAAACAAGAACTGCGTTCACTTAATTTCTCTAAAGACGGGGGGATCCTTCTATAAATAGAAAAACTAACAAAGATTTTATTTTAAATTAATATATATATATAATGCCATTGCATTAAATTAACAGTATTTTAGAGTAGGTGAAAGCTGTTGTTTTATACAATCATACTAAAATTCTAAGAAGTAAATACAAAAAAGAAACACAACTCATGCAGTTAAATTCTAAATCATTACAAAACGAAATATTGTCAAAATAGGAACAGTAAATCTCCAATTATAACTTAATCAGTTATCAATAGCTCCCAGTCGCGGCATCACCTCGATAGCTCCCAGTCGCGGCGCCTCCAGAAAGCTAGACGCGTCTTGAGGATTGGTAAAAAATTGAATGCAACCAATTGAATGCAACAAGAGACGAATACGCAGTCTAAGGCTGGGCGCAACTTTTTCTTAAACAACTGAGACATTACAGTATGGAAAGACTTTATTTTTTTTCCAAAAGCTCGTAACTATAATCAGGAACAAACCAAAACTGGCATCGTTCATATTCAACCACGCCCAACTTTTTTGCTGCCTGGAGAATATTCTCCTTCATCTGCAGAATGTGAAAACGAACAATCAAATGTTTTGTCGACCAGATTTCTTCCCAATCCTGTGTGCGTTATTCAAAAATGTAAGATTTTCATTGTGTTCGACGTTGAAAGTCTCCTTTATCATTTTAGAAGCATATTTTATAACATTATCTCCTTCTTGGCCTTCCGGCAAACCAAGCAGTCGCAAATTCAGTCGACGGCTTTTGTTTTCCAGATGCATATTTTTAATTTTGCATTCCTGGAGTGCTCGAGTATTTTCATTCATTCTCCGTTCCAGTTTTTCAATCTTCAAATCTCTCTCCTGGCCTAGGGATCGCAAGTTATCAATTTGTTCATTTAGTTCACGACATACATCTTGCAACATAATCAGCTTACTTGAACATTCTTCAGTTTGCTCGAAATTCCTTTCCCCATTTCTTCCAAACTACAAAATCTTATTTACATTTGATTTTTCAGTTCATCTTTCATTTTCGGTATTGCTTCCAAGATACTCGTGTCTGAAGCTGTGCCTTTTACCCGTTCCTTCCTTGGAGAAGCTCCTTTCCTTCTTGTCTCCATCTTTTACACGATTCAATTGTATAAAACCATCAATTGTTTAACAAAATCTGGATATAATTTCAGAGTTTAACTGAAATATAAATTTATATGTAACATAACTGAAGATCTGCAGACTAAAATGGTATTGGAGCAATGCCGAATGTTGGTCGTCCACCATTGTAATTCAGAAATAGCATCAGTTGGTAATTGCATAGGTCTCTTAGCATGACCTGCACGACCTTCG